>RJWT010023707.1:0-16721 GCA_004365215.1 Cuniculus paca | reverse complement strand
GTTGCTATCATTTCAGAAGTTTCAGGTGTGTGGCTTATACTTCTTCTATGTCCATGTCTCTTTGGCTTGTTTGGGATGGACTGGAGGTGCAAGATTGCATTTTGCTCTTTTGTTTTGTCATTTTCCTGTATTCCTCTGTGGCAGGTGAGTCCAATGTGCAAGGTTAAGAGGCTCCAAAGCTAGGTGAAATTCACAGTGCACGCCTTCAGCTCCAGCCAAGACTACCACTGTGGCTGCTCTGTTGCTGGGTGGTGGCTGGATGGAGCCCAGGCAGGACCCCAGGGATGCTCCAAGCACCCCAGGCTGATGGTGGAATTGGTGCGGGTCCCTAACAGGTGGCTCACAAGGTCCCAATATGTACAGCTAGGTGAAATTCACTGTGTGCACCTTTGGTTCATGCAAGGCCAGAGGTACAGCTGCTACGTTGCTTTGGGGTGGCTGGGTGGAGCCCAGGCAGGACTCCAGGGATGTTAAAAACATCCCAGGTTGATGGTGGAATAGCGCAGGTCCCTAGCAGGCTACTGGCGAGGTCCCAATATGCACAGCTAGGTGAAATTTGTTGTGCACATCTTCAGCTCACGCCAGGTCCCAAGGCATCTTGTTTTGCACTTACATGTATAAAGGGTTTTATGCATGCTCACAAAACACCACATTTTATTTTACAAATGTGAGCTCTAAGCGGAGGATCCAGTAACACTGTATTGTGTTTTTTTCTCACAGAAACAGTAAAATGGCTGTATGGTGCCACAATCTTCCATGTATATTTGTGGTACTTTCATATGTGAAAAAGAAAACTAATCCTAAGTTTCTTCCTCAAAGTGAACTGCTTCTAAAAATATGGTTGTGGTTTTGGAACTGAGGAGAGAGTAGAGACTGGATTTTGAGAAAAATGGTATAGAAAGCCTCATTTACTTTCTCTGGATGATGAATAGAAACATGAATGTTAAGGGTGCTCCTCTGAAGGTGGGTATCCTTGTTATGTAATAATAGAAAGATTAAGGAAATTCACATTTGCAGTCACACAAAAAGCACAACTTGTAAATGGTGAATCTGTAGGCTCCACTTAAGACATTTCCAGAGATTATAGTTTGGTTTATTCTTACTTAATGATAAAGTAAAGAGACACTTTGAAGGAACTGTTGAACAGAAAGGAACCAAGAGTGGATGATTTTGAAAATTCTCATTCTCTGTAAGTGCTAAAATCTTCTAAAAGCCAGAAAGGGATGGCATAACAAGGTGCACAGAAAGAGTTAAGAGCAATGTTTTGTAGCTTCTTGCAGAAATCTGAAGAAGATTTTCAAAAGTCAAAGTATTCTATCATCCAAAACACTCTTTCAAAGTACTAAAATTTTAGGTTCTCAACTTAAAATGAGTGCTTGTAGGTAGCTTAAGGGTGGTGTCTATCACCCACCTAGGCAGAAGAATATGATAAAGAAGAAATGATTTTTGAGAGATCTGTGAATGTAGCTTTTATCTGATGGAGCAAAAATCAGTGAAATGCATACAGAGCACACAAAGTTGTTGTAGTAGAAATGATGTACTGATGGAGACAAAGAGAATATAAAGAAAAGGGAGACTATCATAACCCAAAACTTCCACTGGCAGGAATTAGGATGAGATTACTCAGCTGTGAACCACATCCTGTTCTTCTGAAAAGAGAATACTAAAAGGGTATAACCGAGAGCTTAGAGAGAAGAGATAAGAGCTACTAGAAATTTTACACAGACCTTGAATCCTAAGCCAGAAAAATTCTACCAATTTCCCAGCTGGATTTCAGAATTATTACATCCTCTTTGTTTTCATTTCCCTCATATTTGAGGCAAAATGTTCATAACTGTTATCATGTATCCTTCTACTATTATAAGGTAGAAAGGTCATAGAACTTGTGCCATTAGTTTCTTAGGTCAACAGATGGAAGGGAAATATTCCAAATAACTGTCTTGAACAGATTGAATGGAGAAGCGTCATTTGCACCCTGGATTTGATTTGGAATTTTGATTTTACACTGATGTTATAATGGGTGAGACTGGGAAACCTTTGGAGTGTTAAGTGCATTCAGTATTTGGAGGTATATGAGTTACGGTGAGCCAGAGTACAGCCTGTGAAAGACTAATCTAAGATGTATTTGTTATGATGGTTGGGTTTTATAAACTTAATTTAAATCCACAGAACAGTTTGTATCAGTTTAATTTCATTTGGAAATAATCACAATTGCATGTGCTAATTTTAGTGACAAAGCATTGTTTTGAATTAGTAAGACTTAAATTCTTCAATCATTTAAGAAAATATGCATTGTATAATTCACTTTTTAAACTGGGTTGTCTTAATGATGCCATATTCAGAACTTTTTTTTAATCAGTGTGCAAAAATTCTCACTGTGAAGTCAATAATTATCAATGGGGAAATGATCAAATCCTATAAAAATGTTTTTCAGCATTTTGGGGAATGTTTAAAGATGGAGAAGCAGGGATTATCAAATGGGTGATGCTATTCAAACTTGTCTAAATTTTGTGCACATATGAATCCATTCTTACTGCAGAGGGCATGCTGCTTATACTACTTGGCTTTTAAGAAATCTTTTTACTTGTTCATGTTACAAAGAACGTATTGCAGAAATTTCATTGCTTTATTTCAGGGTGCATAGTTACTAATAAATGTGTCAAAATGTCCATATAATTCAGGAAATCTCTGTGAAACCTGACCTCATGCTGCCTATATTATAAATGGCTTAGTAATTCAAACTGTAGAGCTTCTGATAAAAAAATGAAATCCGTAGTCATAAAATAACGTGTTGGGGTAGACTATTAAAATCAGTTTATGTATTCTTCTTTTCAGTGTGTCTGCAAGGTCTATTTAAACATATGTGCCTAATGTATATTCTGACTAGCAGCAGAAATGAATAAATAAGTAAATGATAGCTGATAAAATGTTATTGACAAAATGATTTCAAATTTTCAGTCTAATAGGCTAAACAAATAGTATTTTGACATATGAAACTATTACTGAAAACTTTATCTTTGTTACTTTCAATTCTTTATCCCTTGATGGGCATTTTGGTTGTGTGCAAGATTTAGCTATTATAAATGGTTACTGCTATAAACATGGCTGTGCATATATTGCTGTGGTATGATGATTTTGATTCTTTCAGGAAGACACCAAGAAGGGCATTAGTTGGATCAAATGGAACATTTAGTTTTTAGATTTTTTTTTAATGGCACTAGGAATCCACCTTAGGACCTTGTGCTTGCCAAACAGGCACTGTGGGTTATATTCCCAGCCTTAGTTTTTTCTTTTTTGTCTCCACACTGATTTCCACAGTGGTTGCACCAGTCTACACTCCCATCAACAGTGCAGAAGGCATCCTTTTCCCCCTCCACTTTGCCAACATTTGATATTGGTTGATTTCTTGAAAATAGCTATTCTTTTCAATGTGAGATAGAATCTTAATGCTGTTGAAATTTGCATCTCTCAAACAACTACTGATGTTAAACATTATTTCATATATTTATTTTCCAATTCCACTTCTTTATCTGAGAGACATCTATTCATTTCAAATACCCATTTTTGGGTTGGGTCTTTAAATTAGTGGGTTTTTTTTGAGTTTTTTATACATTCTATATATTGGTTTGATGAATAGATGTCAAAAATTTTTTGTCTAATTCTGTGGGTTGTTTCTTCACTCTGTTGGTGGTTTCTTTTGCTGTGCAAAAGCTTTTCAGTAAGACAAGATTCCATTTGTTGATTCTTTGTGATATTTTCTATGCAATAGAGATTTTGCTCCTAAAGTCTTTGCCTACACCTGTGTTTCCTATGTATCCAATCTTTCAGTAGATTTAGTGTTTCTGTTTCTATATTTAGATTGTTTATTCATTTAGATTTCAGTTTGTCAAAGATAAGGTACCTTAGTGTGTCTGGAGTTGTTTCTGCATTTTCTAATGTGTTCCATTGATCCTGGGGTCTGTTTTAGTTCCTTTGTTATGTTGACTCCTAAGTATTTCATTTTAGGCAGGGTGGGTGCTATTGTGAAAGTGTTGTTTCCCTCATTTCTCTCTCAATGAGTTTGTTATTTGTATACAGGAATGCTCTTGAGTTTTGAGTACTGAATTTGTATCCAGCTATGTTAAAGAACTTTGTAGTTAAATCTAGGATTTTTTTAGGTGAAATTTTTGTGGTCTTCTATGTATAGTATCATGTCATCTTCAAATATTGGTTATTTAACTTTCTCTGTTCATATCCTTATTCTTTTATTTCTTTTTCTTGTCTAATTGCTCTGGCTAATGTCTCCAGAACTATATTGAAGAAGAGTTGTTGATAGTGGGCACCCTTGTCTTTTTCCTGATTTTAGTGTGAAAGCTTTCAGTTTTTGTTCATTTAGTATGATGTTGGTGTTGGTTAGTTAGAGATGGCTTTTATCAGATTGAGATAAAGATCATCTATTCCTGTTTTCTGTAGCGTTTTTTATCATGAATGAGTGTTGGACTGGGATGAATCCTACTTGGTCATGGTGTATAATGTTCTTGATGATTTGCTGCATCCTCATTGCCAGTATCTTTTTTAGGATTTTTGCATCTATGTTCATTAGGGAAATTGGCCTGTAGTTCTCTCTCTTGATTGGATCTTTCTCTAATTTTGGTGTCAGGATAATTCTTGCTTTTTAGGAATGAGTTTGGAGGATTGCTTCCCTTTCAATTTTATTAAACCATTTGAGAAGTTGGGGCATTAAGACTTCTCAAAACTTTCTTGTTGAACTCAGCAGTAAATCTGTCAGCAAATGGGTTCTTCTTTGCTGACAGGTTTTTAATTATATCATGAATTTCATTGACTGATATTTGGTTATTTAGAATTTTTACATCTTGTTGATTCATCATTGGTAATTCCTATGTATCTAGAGATCTGCTCATTTCTTCCATGTTTTCCATCTATTAGACTAAAGGTCTTCTGCATTTCTGTGGGATCTGTTGTAATTTCACCCTTTTCATTCCTAATAGCATGGATTTGAGTCTTTTCTTTCCTTTGTTTGATAAGGTTAGCTAAAGGTTTGTCAATTTTATTTCATCTTTCAAAGAACCAACTCTTCATTGATTTTTTGTATTGTTTTGTTAGTGTCAACCACTTAATTTCTGCTCTAATCTTTATAATTTTCTCCCTTGTACAAGGTTTGTACTTGACTAGCTCTTCTTTTTCTGGGAGCTTGAGGTTCAACATTTGGTTATTTATTTGATCTCATTCTGTTTATCTGATGTGGGAATTCTCTGCTTTAAATTTCCCTCATAGGACTGCTTTCATGGCTTTCCATAAATCCCAGTATGTTGTACTGGAATTATAGTTTACTTGTAGAAATGGTTTGATTTCTTCTTAACTTTCATCTATGACCCACTGGTTGTCCAGGAGAGTGTTATTTAATTTCCATGTGTTATGAAGTTTTTGTGGGTTCTTTTGACATTGATTTTTAATTCTCTTGCACTATGGTCTGATAATATGCATGGGATAATTTCAATTCTGTTGTATTTACTTAAGCATGTTCTATGGGCTAGTATGTGGCATATTTTGGATAAGACCTCATGTATAGCTGAGGAGAAAGTGTATTCCAAAGTTGTAGGGTAGAACATTCTGTAGACATCTACTAAGTCTATTCATTCACAAATTTGATTTGGTTCTGATACATCTTTGTTCATTTTTTATCTAGTTGGTCTATTTGTGACAAAGGGATGTTGAGATCTCCCAATACAACTGTATTAGTGATTTGATTTTTCATGTCCATTAATATTTGTTTTATATAGTTGGGTGCACTGGTATTTGTTGCATATATATTTATGGTTGCCATCTCTTCCTTTTGGAGCTTTCCCCTAACAAGGGTATCATGACCTTCTTTGTCTCTTTTCATCAGTCTTGGCTTGAAGTTTATATTTTGTGCAAATAGAATAGCTGCCTCTTCTTTTTTTCTGGGTTCTTGTTACATGGAGTACTGTTTCCCATCCTTTGACTTTCATTTTATGAATTTCTTTTAGAGTTAAATATGTTTCTTTATGTAGCATATTGTTGGATCTTGTTACTAGATCCATTTTGCCAGTCTGTTTCTTTTGATTGGTAAATTGAGACCATTTACATTGGTGGCTATAACTGATATATATTGATCTATCCTTGTCATGTTATTTTCCCATTGTTGGTTCCCTTTCTTTCCCCTCCATTTAATTACTTGCCTTGCCTCATGGTTTCTTGTGGTTGAGTTTCCTGGAGTTGTAGTTTTTATTATCCCTTTCTAGAATGTTCTTCAGAATATTTTGGAGTGCTATTTTGGCATTCATGAATTTCCCTATGTGTTCTCCATCATGAAAATATTTTATTTTTCATCAATCTTAGAAAAAAGTTCTTGGGGTACATTAATCTGATTGGGAGTTGTTTTCTTTCAGATCTTGAAATACTTCACTCAAAGATCTCTTTGACTCAAGGGTTTGTGTTGAGAAGTCTGCTGTAATTTTAATTGGTTTACATTTGTAAGTGATTTGTTTCTCTTTTCTTAGCAGCTTTTAATGTTCTGCTCTTCTGTTGAATTTCTGGAATCTTGAGTATTATATGATGTGAGGTAGATTTTTTTTTGATCATGGCTAATTGGAGTTCTATATGTATTGCATATCTGTATATCTTTTTCCATGCTTGGGAAGTTTTCTGCCATTAAATTTGTGAACAAATTTTTTTATATGTCATTTGCACTATCTCTTGCAGTTGTAACTAATTCCTATCCATCTTATACTGTTCTTCTTTGCATCATCTAGCCACTGTCAGGTTGATTTTTTTGTGGTCCCTTGTTATTTTTAAGAAATCTTTCTTTTCATGATCACTAATGACAATCCTGTCTTCTAGATCTGATAGTCTGTCCTCACATCAGCTCATTCTGCTCCACATAGTTTTTTTTTTTTTCTATTTTTGAGACAAGGTCTTGCTATGTAGTCAGGCTGACCTTGAACTCATTATGTAGCCCAGGCTGACTTCAAACTTTTGGTGATCTTCCTGCCTCAGCCTCCTAAGTGCTGTGATTACAAGTGTGTGCCCAGCATACTCTGTATACTTTCAATCAAATTTTTTAATCTCTTAGATATCTGAATCTGTTTCATGGATTTCATTTCTTCTCTATTTTGGACATTCATGGTTTCCATCATTTTCATAAGCTCCTGTATTCTTTTATCTGTATCTTCTCTAGAGTCACTAATCTTGTGCTTCATTGTGGCTATCATCTCTGAAGTTATCTGAGAAATTATTTCTGATGCCATTTTTACCTAAAGCCTCATTCATTTACTTTGTTACTTATACTGTTACCATTTCAGAGAGTCCAGGTGGTAGCTTTCAAATTGTTGCACTTCATTGCTCCCTGTTTTTGCCTTTGGCAAGCTAGAAGCCTGAGGTTGCATCTTGCATCCATGCCTTCTGTTTTATATTTTTTTTCAGTTTAATTCCTGCATTGATGCTTATAAATTGGTTATGGTAGTATCTTTCTTGCTACTACAACCTTTAGGAAATCAATACTTCTCAAAGATGTCTTTGAGGTGTAGCTGGCTTTTAGATTTTGAGTCTGTTGCAAGGTTCTGCCTCTTCAATTTAGTGAGGATCAAAGTCACTACCTATTTGGCCTGGTTCCTGGTTCTTTGGCACTGGACTATAACGTGTGACCCTCAGACAATCTTAATCTTGGCATAGAAGGAAGAGCAACTGGTTAGAACAATAAGTAGTACAAGCAGTAATAACAATAGAATCAAGCACACCTTAGAAAATGGCAAACTGTGATAACTATTAATTTGCCACCTTTAACCATATGGACAGGATTTATAGTTATATAATCAAATTTAAAACCAACCAGAAAATTGTGTACAATAGATATCCCTTCAATATGGCAATTTTCTCCACAGAGAGAAAATTTAAAAGAGGTTAGGGAAAAAATAGAGAAATAGAAGAAGAGAAAAATTTTAGAAGCAAGACTGGAGGACAAAGGAAGGTTATACAACATTTTGGGAACTGGTGAAGTAGACAGGAGGAAAAACAAAGAAGAAAGAAACAGAAAAACAGAAGAAAACAAACAAAAAACTAGAAACAATGTTCTCTTATATAAAAATAACAGACAAGAAAAAGAGGAAAAAACAGAAAATGAGAATAAATTAAAAAATAAAACAGCAACAAAAAGAAGAAATAGCTGAAAAAAACATGTCCACTTCAGGGTGTTTATCTTCTGTCACTGGTTCACAGAGGGGGCAGGCAGAACACACATCAATATTTATTGATCCCAGGAAGCCAACAGTAGAATTATGGTGGTTTGTATACAATCCCAGCAAACTTGGGTCTGTAGTTCTACTGTAGTTCAGGCTGCTTCTAGTTTCTGGCTGTGAGACTGGGATCCTAATTTTTCAGCCCACAACACTCTGAGTGACTCCTTCCAGGTTGAGCTCAGTTCCCTGCTCCCTTGAACTTGGCTCCCTGCCAGGTTGGAAGCTTCCTGCCAGCTTGGACTCAGCCCCCTGACCTCCTGCCAACTTGAACTTGACTGAGTCTCACCCTGACACTTAGAGCTGTTAGAAGGAGCCACACCTTCAGTTATTCTGAATTCTGACTTCTGTTGGCTGTTTTCCCAAATGACTACTGGCCTATGGCTCTCTCCTGGGGAGTGTCTGAACTAAGTAACTCACTTGTCACTGCAGTCTTCAGTGTGCACTGGTACAATTCTTCATGGAGGCCATTGGGGTGGCTAGTAGTCAACATGCCTCTGCAGCTTCAAGTTGCTTCTCCCATGCAGTGAGTCAGGCTCAGGGAGAAAGGGCCACCTGCTATCCCCTTCTTCCTCATTGAAGTTTCTCTCTTCATTCTCCCTGTGAGCTCTAATTCTTGCTTCAGATCCTTACTGGGTCATGGGAATTGACTTCTTTCCTCCTTTTTTTCCTCATGTTGCTATATGCCAGTGTTTGGACTTCAGATATTGGAGAGGCTGTTTCTCTCTTGCTCACCATTCTGCCATCTTCCCAGAAGTCCACTGAAAACTTTAATGCTTTAATTGGGAGGTAAAGAAGTAATTCTTCATGTAACATTGGAAATGTTTAGTGACTCATTTCTAAGGGTGAAAGTGTAACAAATAATTTCTAAAACATTTTTTACAACCAAAAAATAACTTCAATACTTGCCTAATTTATCTGGTAATTTATCTTCAATTAACAATTTTTGCATACATTCTTATCTGGTTTCAAGTGAACATCTCAGGCAGGAAATATAACTTTTGAGTGTAATCTTTTCATCTAATTGGTACAGATCATCAATTATTTTCTTTTTCTAGAAAATAGCATTCACAAGAAATAAAAATATTGTGATAAAATAATGAAATAAGCAAGTCGATGCCTCCTTTACCACCTTGACTCTCTCACAATGAAAGATTTCAGGTAAACTTTAACCAAATAGGTTATGACATTTGAAATTATCCATATTGGTATTAATTTCTACCATTACTATATTATCAAGTCAAATGTTCCAACCATGAAAATAATGGAATTCAAAAATAATCCTTCAAATATCTTTTTTGCCCAATAGCAACAACAAATCTCAATTTGATTTCCTGAAATGTGCACAAGACTGTCCTCTTGTTGCTGTATAAAAAACAAAATGATGAACAGACTAGAGATAGATATGTGTTGGGCAAGGAGTTTAGGAACAATTGCCAAGGTACCCAAATCTCAGATAACACAAAAATGCCTAACTATAGAGCCTGAATCTTGCTGATAGGTAGTCACCACTTTTAAATGTGAAAATTAGTTTGACACAATTTTGTCATTTGTAAATACATCCAATACATAGTCCTTTCTGTTCCTCAATTCCCTTCCCATTCATGAGCTTAACTTTTCATTACTATCCATAATTCATCTTATCTCTCTTTAATTCTCTTTTCTTTAATATCAATTAACAGGTATTTATCAGTAGTCCATGTTTTTATATTTGTTCTGTATAGCCATTGCAATAATATGCGTGGATTTGAATTGACTTCAGAGAAATAATGAGAAAAAAGGGAAAGAAAGTATACACTTTGGAGAGATATTTTGAGGAAATCCCACCTTCTGAGAGATGAAGTAGATAGATATGTGAAATGAAGCTAAAGTTTTGAATGAAGGTATAAGGAGACAAGAATTAAGCAAAGCTAGTTTGTGGAGATAAAGATCATAAACTGGGTGAGTTCAGTCTGAAATGAAGTTCTTATAGTCAATGAGATGTTACGGGGCAGGTGAGAATTTGCTACTTAAACTCCTGTGAGAGAGAAGTCAGACTTGCAGTTTAGCTCTTGGAGATAGATGAGAAGCTAAAGACCATGTTCTGGGGAAAGATACACAATTACAATTTTCATTAATTTATCCAGCAAAATTTTATTTCAGATTCGATACATACAGGCTCTATACCAGACATTAGAAAAAAACTAGAAAACAAAATGATCTTCTGTGATTCATATTTTATACGAAAAGAGAGAGGCACATATAATGTTATCTATTAGTCTTCTAAGGTTGCCATAACAAAATGCCATAGACTGGATGGTTTAAACAGAAGAAAGTTGTCTTCTCATGGTTCTATAGGCTAGAACTTCAAGATTGAGATGTCAGTATTTATGGCTGCTCCTGAAACCTCTCTTTGGAATTCTCTGGGAATTTGATGCTGTGTCTGCAGATGCCTTTTCCTTGGGCTGGTGTCCTTTGCTCTTTATTCCTCATGCTATAAGGTCATGCTTTAGATTATGGTCCCACCCTTATGCCTTATTTAACTATAATTATCTCTTTAAAGGATTTATAATAGAATCAGTCATATTTTATGGCACTGGAGTTTAGTACTTCAATACATAGACTGGAGGGTGTGGAGATACAATTCTGTCTGTTATGTGTGGTGAGGCCTGTACAATGGACAATTATCTTAGAGCACAACTAAGCGAGCATGAAGCTGATGGAGCAGTTATTCTCAGAAGAGATAAAGTTTGAGCTAGTGAAACTTGAGCAAAATATGCAGAATGTTTTAAGAAGCAGAAAAGGTGTATCTGTGAGAGTGCAGCATGATCAAGGATAATGGGTGGGCCTTTGTGAATGGAGCACAGGTTGCAGAGAAAGTGGCAGCAGAATATGAAAAAAGGGGTAGGTTGGAAAGAACTTTCTGAGGTTCCCTCCAGGTATGCCAGGGAAAATGAAATGTGTCTTATGGGCTCCTTCCCATTTTTACATATCCAAGGTGCTGAATGAATTTTATTCACCTCTCAAATCTGTTCCTTTTTCTCTGTCTCTACCACCTTGGTCCAAAATATCCTAATTTCCTTTCTAGAAAACAGAAATATGTCCTATATTAATCTCCTTCAACCTTCATTAAACATGAACTTTCATAATTTTTAAAAAAATTTTTTTTAGATAGGGTCTCACTGTGTAGTCCAGGGTAGTCTTGAACTCACTATGTAGCCCAGGCTGGCCTCAAACTCATGACAATCCTCCTGCCTCAGCCTCATGAGTGCTGGGATTACAGATTTTCAGAATTTAGGCTTAAAATTATAGTTTCCTTTCTTAAAATCTTTCGAAGTCTTTTCATTTCATACACTTAGGATGATCATCTCTATCATGTGTCTGAAACCTCGCATTGTTCAGTGGTGGTGAACCTGCGGCACGTGTGCCTCAGCAGGCTGTTCATCATTGAAAATGCTACAACGCTCTCCATAACGGAAGGCCTCTCCTACCCCTCACACCTGTCTCTTTCTGCAGCCACGCCAAACTTGTATCAGTTTCATCTGGTTGCTGGCTTCCCTTCCTGGCCCAAAGACTTTCTCAGGCTGTGTCCTTCGTTGGCAGTGCCTTTCTCTCACTTTTGCACCACATTAATCTGAGCTCAGCTCACATCTTTGGAGAAATCTTTCCTCATCCTCCAAACTGGATCAAAGGGACCAATTACTTTTTCCTTGAGGTAAGCTTTGTGTACTTCTTTTATTGTAGAGTAAAAAGAGTGGGAAATGTTTACCATTCATCATATAATTTTTTGTACTTTCTTAAATATACAGCTGCTAAATATTCCCCTCTGGTGCATTTTTGTAGGAAAGATTTTTCAACCCAGGGATCATACAATATAATTACAAGAATTTAAATTAATACATAATTATGTACAATGTTATTATAAGCATGTACACTCAATGGTTTCATTTTTATTACAATACAGCAATTACTTCATGCAGCATCAATATGATATCTGTCATGATAAAAAGCAAAATTATATTTTTTGTGGAAAAAATAAAAATTAAAATCCAAGTGGAAAATTTCCAAGACATTCTCAAAATAATAATTTTTTTCTCCATAATTCTCTTCTTTTCAGCACCACAAGGATAACAATATGGCTAAATTTCTATTACTTCTAACAGCAATATAGAAGAGAAAAAGGACCTTGTTCTATCTAATACTTTAATACCATATATTTTATATTGATAATTGGTTATTTCAAATTGTATTATATTTTCATATTTTAAAAGTAATTTCCTAAATTGTTGAAGATGATGCTTTATTAGAGACCCCTGCAATGGGCCCCAATCTCCTGCCAGGTGTCATGGTACATGGTAAGAGATAAAAGAAACAGACTGCAAAGTAGCGGTGTAGCAGGGATCTGATACGACCTGTTGTTCATGGAGATCAAAGGGCCACGAGGCCGCCAGAACCTTGGCATTTATTGATTACATTTGTATCAAGGACAGTGGATGAAGGGCAGTGAGTGTTTCCAGGAACTGTAATGGTGACTATGCATGCTAGTAAGAACAGAGCAGTCTTGCAAGGATGAGACGGGGCAATAAGGAAACTGGCTTCCCCATTGCCTTATCATCCTCAGCAGGTCTTGTTTTGCTCTTGTGGGCACCACAGCATCACTAGTCATTAGGGCAGGGAGATTCTTTGTTCCAGTCTGGCTCAAAGGGTAGGACAAGGACAGCCTTGGACGTCCACTAAACTATAATTTGTGGTTCCTGACAATGCTTCATAATTAGTTGTGAATTTTTATCATATTTCCCTGAGGATTTTCTTTAGGCTTAAAGAGACAGAGAGACCAAGGAACTTATTTCAATTTACATTCAATCCAATAGAAACTCATTGAGCTTACATTCTATCATATAGTGGTAAATGTTGTAATAAAAAGTTTGACAAGAAAGGACTTTGCTTATTTTTTGGTTTTAGGTTATTTTAATTTCAGTGTTTAAAGTAAATTCAAAATTCCATATACCCTAATTAGAAATTTCATTCATTTTAAGGAAACCCTAAATTATTTACTGTTTTGTTTCAATTGCCTTTGGGAGTGAACATGAGGAGAGCTGCTTTGGCGGAAATTCTCATCAACATTAGACTTTCTTTACGATCCTTGATAGGTAGCTGCCCCCAAATGGTGAAGATCAGCTCACATATCTCTGAATACTGTTGCAGAAAGATTACCAAGCCAGGTCAAACCAAACCAAACCGAAAGGAAGACTCTGCATCGAGGAGATAAGAAGACAGCATTTAATCTTTACACCAGCAGACTGTTGGATCTTCACGCCAGTGGACTGTTGAAGGATAACCCCTTAAAGGCAACAAAGCTAAATTTAGAAAGAGTTTAGTTTATATAGAATTTAGAAGTGGGAGTACAAAGCAAGTGGCAAAATGTTACATAACTGGTTACATTTTTTTTTTTTTTTGCAGCACCGGGGATTGAACTCACGACCTTGCGCTTACCTGGCAGGTGCTTAGACCGCTGAGCTAGATCCCCAGCCCTGTTTTTGAGACAGGGTCTCACTATGCTGTTCAGGCTGGCCTTGAGCTCACTTTGTAGCCCAGGCTGGTCTCGAACTCACAATGATCCGCCTGTCTCAGCCTCCCGAGTGCTGGGATTATAGGCGTGAGCCACCATACCCGGCTCATAACTGGTTGCATACATTGAGTCATATATTAACAGGCAGGCTAGTCTTGAAACAAAGGAATTGTTTATCATAATATAGAAACACTCTGGGAACAAGGGGAGGGGGTCCTTACAGAGAGAGCATAGTTAAGGGCATCACCATAATATAGGAACATTCTGGGGAAGGGCCCTTGAATTAGTTGAGGGCAGAAGTTACATTTCATATTTAATCATGGAGAGCTCAGATTACAAAACAAGTTCGGTGTAAATATGTTACGAATTTCCCAACTTGTCTGTACCTCCTGCCTTAAGTGCACCTCAGGCTTTAACAGTAGCCTGTCCCTTCTACAGGGACAGCAGAGCAGCCAAAGGGGAAGACAGGAAGTTGGGCCCTCTTTCATAGCAAGAGCTCTCATTACATTAAAAGCACATGAGGAGCTGTTTTAAAAATGCAAAATTCTGAGGTTCCAGTTTGACCTCAGTCAACGTATCTAGAGATGAGGTATACATATCAGTGATTTTTAAAGTTCCACCAGTGACTATTACAGCCACGTTTGAGAATTGCTATTCTAAACATAGCAAGTTCCAAGTCAATTAGGTTTCAGAGTTTTCAGATGAAAATCATGCCTAAATTATAGAGGTTGAGGGTGACTGCTTGCTGACTCTTGGAGTATGTGTGTGGAAGTCATAAAGCATGTGAACCTGTTTCTAAAATCTCTATTCCATTCCATTGCTGTGTCTATTTTGTAAACGATCGTGCTGTCTTAATTTCTATTGTTTTATGAAGTGCCGGTGTCTGGTAAGGTAATTACCTCTAATAGGTGTTCTTATTCAAAGCCTATTTACTCTAGTATTAGTATGGCTATACAAATTCCTTTTATTTAGTGTTTGAGTGACAGACATTTATTTTCAACCTTTATATAGCCTTATATTTAGGGCATACCACTTTTAAACATCATAAAAATCTGAATATGTTTATATTAGTATATATGGCAATTAGTCACTTACTTATCAACTCAAGCCTAAAATCTAGAAATCATATTTGACTTATTCATTTGCTTCAACTCCCCACTATTACTTAATCTTGTCAAATATCTCCTAAATCTGTCTACATCACTAAACCCTCTACTGTTACATTACCAAGCCCTATCACCTTCTGCCTGGACTACTGCACTACCTTCTGTGTGGTTTGGAAGCATGCACTTTTACCTTCCTTACATCCATTTTCTAGCGAGTATGTATACAAACTACAAATCAAATTAGGGCTTGTGCTTGCTTAAAACTCTTAAATTGCCTCTAGTCAAAATCCTGTCACATTCTTCCATAGTTCTCCATAATAAGATCTCCATTTAAGTCACCACTGTCATCTCCTGAAATCCTATACTCGTCTTCATTTGGTCCAGGTCTTCTGTGCTTTTTCACTTCATTTTAAGTAGAAGCTATTGCTTATCTCTAGTACTTTGAGCATTTGTTTCCTCAAGAAAATATATTCTTACCTATCATTTTACCTGACAAACTTCACACTTAATGTCTTTTCCTTAGTAAAGACTTCTTGGGTCCCCCAGGTAGATTAGGGTATTTTCATTTATGTTCCCAGAGATATATTTTAAAGATATTTATTAATACACCTTAATTTCTTTAGTGCTTAGGCTCCCTTGAGGAGTTATTTCTTGTGGCAATTCTTTCGCAAGGTTAAATATGCTAAGATGGAAGACATCCTATCCTTCTAGCTATTGACATTCTTCTATCATGGAAAATTTGATTTTTTAAAAAGAACACCGACTATTCAAGAATATAAAGTTACATTTTTTTCTGCAGAGATGGCTCAGCCTTGCAGTTGCACCTCTTAAGATTCATCTTTAATTCCACTTCTAGAAACACTTATTAAGTAATCTGCCAAAATGTAGAGTAAAATTAAATCTGATTTTGTCAGTGAAAAGATAAACTTTAATATTGAGAGGGATGCGAAGAGAAGTGGTTGGCTCTCACACCCCATTAGTGGAGTGAGAGATGAACTGGCACGTTTCCCTCCAGAATCTCTCATTAATAACTCTAGAACTTAGTTCCAGGGAAGCATAATCTTTTGAATTCACAGTTATTTTTCATGGCATATTCTTATGAAAGACATTAATATATTTTCTTAAATCAAACCTTTAGTAGATTTTTCTTGTAAAATAACTTAGAACTGTAAACTTCATGTAAAATAGCACAATATGTAAAATAGCCTAATGTCAACTTATTGACACAAGTGTGTGTGGGGGGGGTACATATGTAGCTCCTGAGACAAAGCTACCTAAACACACAATTAAAGCTATTTCTATGAGAAATTTAACTTGTATGTAGCGAAGGATGGTTAATCAAGCACAGATGAATCCCACGATGAAGGCAGAGGCTTCGAGTATATCACAGTCTTACCTTCTCAGTTTGATAGTCACATGGTCCCTGATTAATTTTGTAACATGTGCTACATGCAGCATTTTTTATTTATTCAGAAATGATCAATAAAATAAATACCCATTTGTCATAAACTCCAGGATTTTACACTAGGAAAAACAATGGCTGTATCAGTCAGGGTTTACTAGAGAAACAGATATAATACAAGATAGACAACTATGTAAGAAATAACAAGATTGGCTTACAATGGTCAGCCACAAAGTTGAAGGAGGGAGCGTGCAGAGGGTGTCTGCGTGCTGGAGGTTAAAGGGGGTCCAGCCCGAGGGCTGGAGCTTACTGCAGTGTCCTGTGCAAGTCCGTATCAGGAGTCCGATGGGTCTACGAAGGAACACTGAAGAGTCTACAACGAAGGCTGAAGAGTCTATGGCAAAGGCTGGAGA
>RJWT010023706.1:0-16750 GCA_004365215.1 Cuniculus paca | reverse complement strand
ATCTTTCACAACAGCATGAAAAAAAATGAAATACTTAGGAATCAATCTAACAAAGAAAGGAAAATACCTTTATACTGAAAACTACAGTCCTCTAAAAAATGGAGATTGAAGAGGATATCGAAAAATGAAAGATCCTTTGCTCTTGGGTAGGAAGAGCCAACATAGTGAAAATGGCCCTACTCCCCAAACTGCTATACTGATTTAATGCAATCCCAATGAAAATACCAATAATATACCTCACAGGAATAGAGAAATAATCCTAAAATTCATTTGAAATCAGAAGAGATCTAGAATAGCAAAAGCCATTCCGGGCAACAAAGGCAAGGCAGGCAGAGGGTACCACAATCCCTGAACTGAAATTATACTACAGAGTTACTGTAATAAAAACAGCATGATGCTGCCAAAAAAGAAAAAAATAAAGAACAAAACAAAACAGAAACAAAAACCAGAGGGTCAATGAAACAGATTAGAAGATTCAGAAACAACTACAAACACATTCAGCCATGTTATTGTTGAGAAAGAGGCCAAACACCTTCACTGTAAGAAAAACAGTCTACTTAATAAATGGTGTTGGGAAAACAGGCTTTATATGTGCTGAAGATTAAAATTCAATCCATATCTCTTGCCATGCACTAAATTAAAATAAAAATAGATCAAAGATCTAAATATTAAAGCAGAAACCTAAATGTCCTGGAAGACAAAATAGGTAAAACTCTTAAAGACACTGGTGTAGGCAAAGACTTTATGAAGAAAACTGCAATCACACAGGAAATATTACAAAGAATCAACAACTGGGATCTCAACATATTGAAAAGTTTTGCACAGCAAAAGAAACCACCAGTAGAGTAAGACAACCCACAGAATGAGGAAAAAAGCTTTCTAGCTATACCTTAGATGAAGGACTAACATCTAGAATATAGTAAACTAAAAAAAAAAAAAAATCAAACACCCAAACTTAAAGACCCAATCCAAAAATGGACCTCTGAAATGAATAAACATTTCTCACAAGAACAAATACAATTGAAAAATAAATATAAGAAAAAATGTTCAACATCACTGTTCATTTTAGGAATTCACATTTTAAAGCAGCATTGAGAGTCTATCTTACTCTAGAAAGAGTGTCTACCACCTAGATATCAAGCAATATCAAATGCTGGCAAGGCTGTGAGAAAAAGGAACCCTTCTCCACTGTTAGTGGGAATGTAAATTCATACAACCCAATATGGAATTCAATATGGAAATTCCTAAGTAAAACTAAAACTAGAGGTTCCATTTGACCCAGCTATTCCCCTTCTTGGTATTTTCCCAAAAGTATTAAAAACATACCACAGCAATATATGCACACCCACATTTATAGCAGCACAATTTTTAATAGCTAAATCTTGGAAAGAGCACAAATACCCATCAACCAATGAGTGGATAAAGAAGATATGTTTTTAATATACAATGAAGTACTACTCTGCAATAAAGAAGGATAAACTTGAGACATTTCTAGGTAAATGGATGCACTTCAAGACCATATTTTAAGTGAAATAGATTAGACACGTATGTTTGAATATCGTATTGTGTCTCTTATGTAAGAAATCAGAAGGGTAAATTAGGACCAAAATGGATGTTATACATTGGGAAGTAAGATGAAAATGTTCAAATAGGAATAGGAACAAGAGCAGGAGGGAAGAGAAGGAAGGGAAAAGAAAAAGAGAATACAAAGAAAAATGGAAAGAAAGCTTTTCTAAATAAGGAAGGGGGTGCCATTCATGGGATGCGAGAAGAAAGAAGAAGAAATTAAAGAATTAATTAAGAAGAATTAATTAAGAAGAAAGAAGCCAACCACTTCCTATGGCATTGGACAACCAGATGCCAGCCCCTCCCAGCATGTAGACAACAAGAGAGCCAAGGTACCCGCTATGAGCGACCAGCTGATCCAGAGAAAAAAGGCTGAGATGATAGCTATTGAAGTAAAATACAACTTAATAACTTAATACTTGTAGTGTTTAGTGTTTGGCTGACTTTGCAGGCCTAAAGCTGGTAATCAGATCATCTATTTAGAGGATAACAATACACAGTATAGCACCAATGGGGGATCTCCTTCTGAATGTGGTAGCCATTGTTAATTCCCTGTTGTTTTGTTTAAAGTCATGTATCATTTTCATTGTTTCATTTGGCTTGGTTTTATTCTGTTTTGTCTTGTTTGATTTTATTATATCTGATGGCATGGGCAACTATTTTAAAGATAAGAAGATACATTAGGGTAACTATTTTGGATTTACTGTCATCTTGTTTTGAAGTCCTGTATTGCATTCATTATTTTGTTTTTATTGGTTCTATTCTGTTCTGTTTTGCTTGATTTTACTATGTCTGAAGGAATGGACAGCTATTTTGAAGACAACAAGAGGCATTATGGTAGCCATGGTTGATTTCCTATATTCTTGTTTTGAAATTCTGTATCACTGACGCTGTTTTGTTTTGGTTGGCTTTATTCCATTTTATTCCATTTTCTTTTGCTTGGTGTTACTCTCTTTAAAATAAAAAAATTATTAAAAAACTTATGTTGAAATATAAATAGAACCTAAATAAATAAATAAATAAATAAGGAAGGGAAGAAGGATTGAAGGGAGGGGTGGGAAATGGAAAAAACAGTCAAGATATTTTGTGAACAGGTATAAATTTCTTATGATGACTATGATAATTATGTATATAAAAGTGTACCACTAAATTTAATTTTAAAAAACAAAATTAATGGAGCAATAACATAGCTCCATAACAAAGAGCACCTAAAGAAATTATTGACCACCAAACCAGCACTCTAGATAATTCTTAAGGCTGTCCTAACAAGAGACAATTGAGCTAACAATGAGAAAAGGTCTAACAGAACAAATATAACAGGTAACCTGAATAGTTAAGTGAAAGGGGATCAGCAACAAGAAAGTAAGATAATACTAGGAATGTATCAACACACCTATCAGTAATTACTCTCAATGTACCTGGTCTCAATTCCCCTATTAAAGAACACAAATTGGTAGAATGGGTCAAGGAAAAAAATTAAATGCTAAGCTACATATAAGAAACATATTTAACTCCAAAAAAATTAATAGACTAAATATCAAAGTATGGAAAACAATATTTAATGCAATGGAATGGGGGGAGGGAATGGGTATAGCTATCTTAGCTTTAAACAAACTGAACTTCAAGCTAAGGCTGATCAGAAGAGGCAAAGAAGGTGACTGACTACATATTAGTTATGGGAACAATTTAACAGTACAAAATAACATTATTGCCATACATGCACTGAAGAAAAACACACTCAGCTTTATAAAACAATTACTGCTGGGCATGAAAGATCAAATGAACATAAACACAGGCCTCAATAATACACTGTCACAAATAGAGAGATCAACTAGACAAAAAAATAACATAGAAACACCAGAATTGAACTAAACCTTTGAATAAATGGACTTATTAGATATCTATAGTATTTCTTTTTCTTTTTTTTTTTTCTTTTTGGTACCAAGGATCAAACTCATGACCTCATGCTTGCCAGGCAGGTGCTTATGCCACTGAGCTAAATCCCTGGCCCTCTACAGTATTTCACCCAACAACGACAGCACCAAAAAGAGAATGCATATTCTTCTTAGCAGTATAGAACTTTTTCTAAAATAGACCATGCACTGTCCAATAAAGTAGGCTTCAGTGAATGGAAAAGAATCAAAATTGTACCATGCATATTAGCAGAACATAATAGACTTAGAAATCAATGGTAAAAGAAAACACAGAAAATATACAAACACATAGAAATTAAACAATACACTCAAATAATCAATGGGTTACAGAAGAAATCCAGGAGGACTTAATACAGTTTCTAGAATTAAACAATAATTCCATTACAACATACAAGATCTTGTGAAACACAGTGAAGGCTGTCCTAAGAAAGAAGCATATTACTGGGAATGCCCACATTACAAAAACAGAGTGAGCCCAAAAAATAACCTAATGATGCACCTCAAGGAACTAGAAAAATAAGAACAATCCAAATCCAAATGTACAAGAAAAAAAATGATCCAAGAAAAAATAAATGAAACTGAGACTAAAAAAATTAATACGAAGAATGAATGAATTGAAGAACTGGATCATCAAAAGAATTAAAAAAAAATACAGAAACCCTAAGCCAACCTTAACCTCCTCAAAAGAGGAAAGAAAAGATCCAAGCCATGTGCTTAGAATTAAAAACGGTAAAATCATAACGGACGTGACTCAATCCAGAAAATTGTTAGCAACTACTTTGAAAATGCATACTCCAAGAAATTGGAGAGTCCAAAAAAAATGAGTCGGTTCCAAGATACACATGAATTACCAAAACTAAACTATGAAGATTTAAAACTCCAAATAATTAGATGGAGTAATCAAAGGCAATAGAATTGAAGCAGTTATAAAAACCTACAAACTTTCACAGCCTGAATCCAGATGGACTCACTGCTGACATCTATAATTCAGTGGAGATGTTACACCAATACTCTTCAAGCTCTTACTGAAACTGAAAGGGAAGGAGTACTCCCAACATCACTTCTTGAGGTTGTCATTATCCTGATTCCAAAACCAGACAAAAAACCAAAAAACAGAACCATAGGCAAATCTCCTTAATGAATCTAGACACAAAAATCCTTAAGGAGACACTGGTGAACAGAATGCAACAAATCATTAAAAATATACATCATGACCAAATAGGCTTCATTCCAAGGATGCAAGAATCATTCCACACCTGCAGATCAGTAAATATAATACCTCAGATAAACAGAAGGATATAAATCATATGATCATCTCAATGGATGCATAAAAACACTTTGATAAAATCCAACATACATTCATGATTAAAACAACACTGAACAAAAGAGGAATAGAAGGACTTTATCTTAATCTGATGAAAGCCATTTATGACCAACCTACTGCCATCATCATATTCAATGTGGAAGAACTGAAAACTTGCTCTCTAAAATCAGGAATAAGACAAGAATGTCCTCTATCACCACTCAAGGTTAGTATAGTATTGAAGCATTAGCAAGAGCAATCAGACTAGAAATAGAAATAAAAGGAATATGTGTATAACAGAAACAAATCAAATTATCATTTTTTGCGGATAATACGATCCTCTACAGAGAAGACTCAGAAAATTCCACCAAAATATTTCTAGAATTAACAACCAGACTCAGCAATGTAGCAAGATACAAAACCAACACATAAAAATTAAGTGTTTCTGTACACCGATAATGAGCTCAATGAGAAAGTAATTAGGAAAACAATACTATTCACAATAGCACCAAGAAAAATACACTTACAATTAACCTAACTGAGGAAGTGAAGGTCCTCTACAACAAAAACTACAGTACTCTGAAAAAGATGAAAGAGGACATCAGAATATGGAAAGATATCCTATTTCTGGATAGGCAGAACAAGTATTGTCAAAATGGCCCTAATTCTAAAACTGATACACAAATTTAATACAGTCCCAACCACATCATAGTGCAAACAGGGGCAGTTCTTGACCATTTGAAGTGTAAAGTGAAACACACAATGTAAGTCTAATTTTTCCAACTAACTCAGAAAGAAATTCCAAAGTGTGAATCTGAATAACAGCATTACTGATTTAAAAGTCTAGTAAAGAAAAATTGAATTTGACAAATAGAAGTCTAGTATTTGTGTTTTTAAGAACAGTTTTGTAGTCACACTTTAAAGCATTATATAAGGTTCCTATATTTTCAGCATATAACTTTTAACTACCATCACTCATCTGATTTAATCATGAAAGTAAAAATTTTGTGCCATGGTATATGTGTTCAAATTCAAGTCATTTTAAAATGTGAAAAGTGAACTTCATGTAAGTTGGCAATAGTACCAGTACTAAAAATTATGATCGTTTCCTCAGTTTACATAACCTGTTTAGTATTGAGTCCCTCGACCAAGAGGGGTTTCCTAAGAAGAATGCTGTCATTATTTACCCTTAACATAGACAACCTGTGACATGAGTTTTTTAAAGGGCTTTATGTGAACTATGATATTGTAATTGTTCCAAGCATCTTTAAAGGAGTAGCAAAATTATATTTATTTACTAATTTCGATCAGAAAAATAAACCCAGAAAATTGATGGTATTCATTAGACTTTAACTGAATGGAGCAAGTCCTTCGAATCACAGTTGTATAGTAAGGATAAAGCACTAACTTAATGTGTATTCATTTTAAATTGTTATGTATTTTTAAGTTGCCAAGAAAAATAAACCTTTTTGTATATTTGAAAAAAAAATACAATCCCAACCAAAATACCAACAGTATTCTTTGCAGAACTGGAGAAAACAACCCTAAAATTCATAGGGAATCAGAAGAGTTTGAGAGCACCAAAAACAATTCTGGGTAATAAGGGCAAAGTGGGAAACATTACAATCCCAGATTTGAAGTTATATTTCAATGCTACAGTGATAAAAATTGCATGGTTCTGTCACAAAAACAGACATGTAGGTCACTAACCTCACTGCTGAAGAGATCAAGGCCAGTGTCCTCTGTCCCCTCCTGGGTTCTCAGGTAAAGCCTGGTACTCCAACACCCAAGCAAGGACTTGTGTGCTGTACTCTGCCATGCACTTCTGCAGAGAAGTAAGATATTTCATTTTGTACAAAATAAATGAGATTTTTAAAAGACAAATTACTTGTCCTTCTACAGTAGAGATCAATTATTTAACTTGAAATAAAAAGTCAAAACTATGTATAAAACTGGACAACCAGGTCGTAGCTTATTCCTCAATCATGCAAAGATGGGAATAGCATTTTTCAAAGCATGACAAAGTATTGTGGAGTACTATCGTGACCATTTTCAAAATCATCAGCTCTAGAGCAAAACATGAAAGCAAAGATTCAACATTTCATCTATGTTCTACTTTGATTTTATAGCAAATGTGTCAGGGACTATTGAGGTGGGTTGGAAGAAATAAAAAGGTAAGCAGAAAGGGGACAGGGAAAATCATGATTTTAATTTTACAGCTTTAGTTCACAAGCCCAGTATAATTTTTCTCTCCTCCCAAAACATTCTCTTTAATCTGCAAACAGGTGTAGCCATTCCCTTTTTACTTCCGGATAATCCTGTTTCACCTATGAATAGGCCATGTTTTCACCTGTAAATTAAGCTTTCCCCTATGAAGTAACCATCCTCCCCACCCCTTGAATCAAGACCAAGACTGTGGATGGTCAAATCCCATTGAATTCCACTACCAAAACCACATAAATATTCCCAGTTCAAATCGTAGTGTATCTCATTTCTGAGTGCCCACACTGCACGACTAAGTGTATTCTTAAAACCTCTGCCTAAAAGGTCCTTCCTGTGCCCCTTACAGGTGCATCCTAAAAATTCTTTTTCTTCAGTGGGAGTCAGTGTGTTGGGAATAAGCCCCCAGACTCAAGTTGTCAGCGCCAGAAAGACCGCACTCAGAAGCAAGCAAGAGGACTCAACAAGGCAAACTTTATAACTTACTGCAGAAGGACACAAGTGCACACAGACACGAGGCAGCAGCTATGCAGAGTGGCAGGGAAGAGGGGTTTTTAAACCCTAGCACCTGGGACGCAGTTATCCTTTAAATTCATTGGCCAAATTTAAGGGCTTACAATCATGGTTGACTAGGTTAAGTGGCGTCAGTGGAGGATCTGAAGAATTGATAAAGGGGGAGCAGAAGTGTGAAGGGAGAGGGTGTAGGGAACAGAAAGCTCTTAGCTATTGACAAGTTATCTTCAGTCTGAAATTTAGACATTTCCTGTAATTTTAGCATAGGGGTGGGGCTGCCTTGGGTGGACTAGAATTTAAGATGGAGGCACTCCTGTTTGTATCTTTTGGTGGAAGAGACAGAGCTACAGTTTCTCACAAGTGTACCTCCGAACATTGTATGGTCAGAGTGGATTCAGTTCCCCATCTCAGTTCCTTAGAGGCAGTCCTGTGACAACGTGATAAAAAATGCAGTAATTTCTGCTGTAGGTGCCATCCAATGGAAAGGCAGGCTGCTAGAAACATTACGATGTGTCCTCATTCCCGTTGTCCACTGGATCTACACCATGAGTTTGAATCTTCCTCAAACTCACAATTACCATGGCAAGTAAATGTTTTGAATTCATTTTGGACATCAAGGCAGCCACAACAGCACAACTAAACACACAAAAGAGGAATTTAAGAACTGTTTCAGAAAGCAGCACAAATGATTTGATATATGTACTCAAAGCAAGGGGTGGGGCACAATAATACTTTGGGGCAAAGCAAGAGAAGACACCCTTTGTGGACAACGCCCGAAGCAAATTGTTTCAGACAGTTACTTTTGTAGTCCACAGAGCAGAATTTTGTCCAATAGTTCCTCAGACCAAAGGGCCTCCACCTAGGGGAATATATTTTTTAAATGTATGATTTTAATATTAGAAATTTAGAGCCGGGCGTGGTGGCTCACGCCTGTAATCCCAGCACTCGGGAGGCTGAGACAGGCGGATCGTTGTGAGCTCGAGACCAGCCTGGGCTACAAAGTGAGCTCAAGGCCAGCCTGAATGGCATAGTGAGACCCTGTCTCAAAAAGACAGGGCCGGGGATTTAGCTCAGTGGCCTAAGTGCCTGCCAGGTAATGAGTTCAATCCCCGGTACTGGAAGAAAAAAAAAAAAAAAAGCCAAGGATACCTGAATTTACATTCAGCAGCTGATGTCTTAGATGCTATGAACATTTAGAATCATTAGTTTTATTTATATTTATTTACATACATATATTAACCACTATTTTAGATGACTCATGAGAATCAAATCATAGCATAGTTACAATTTTTAAGCTGTGTGTTATTTTTATATTTAATCACATAAACTCTTGAAAGCTATTATACATTTACATTTATAAAACCATTTTAGATGAATATTGACTTGATTGACTAACAACCTGAATGAAAACATAGCACCAAACTTTTGTATATATTTATTTTTATATAATTAAGTTTATTGGTACATTTTAGATACATATAATCATATTCATCACAGGAAATTTGTACCTGTACATGATATCTTTTGAATTCTCTATTTTCCTCGACCTTTCTTTCTCCCTTCAACCCATCTTCCCCTCCCTATTTACAAAGCTGTTTCCTTTTACCTTTGTTTTCTTTCTTTTTTTTTCCTAATTTTCCTTCCTTCCTCTCTGTCTCCCCCACCCTAGTTCTTGTTTCATTTTGAAAACTTTCTTTCCATTTCACACTATCTATTATAAATTTTGGTCCTTATTTACTCTTTCAGTTTCTCACACCAGGGACACAATGTAATGTTTACACATGTGGGTCCAATTTATTTCACTTAAGAGCATGATCTCTAGTCGCATCCACTTACCTAGAAAGGCTATTCTTCTTTAGGACTGAATAGTACTCCATTATATATTAAAAAAAGACATCTTTATCCATTCCTCCTTTGATGGGCACTTGAGTTGTTTCCATGATTTAGCTATTATAAACTGTGCTGCTATAAATATGGGTGCACATATATCACTGTGGTATGATGTTTTTAATTCTTCCAAGAAGATACTCAGAAGAGGAATAGCTGTGTCAAATGAGACCTCTAATCCTAGTTTTTTGAGAAATCTCTATACTGATTCTACAGTGGATGCATCAGTCTGCACTCCCACCAACAGTGGAGAAGGATTCCTTTTTCCCCACAGCCACTCCAGCATTTGTTATTGATTGATTTCTTGGTGATAGCCATTCTTTGTGGAGTGACATGAAACCTCAGGGTTGTTTAAATTTGCTTCTCTCTACTAACCAAAAATGCTGAATATTTTTTCATATATGTATTTGCAAATTTAATTTTCATCTGAGAAGTCTGCATTCATCTCAGATGCCCATTTTTGGATTGGAGTTTTTATTTGGGAGGTCTGATTTTTTTCTGTTCTTCATATGTTCTAGATATAACTTCTTTGTCTGAAGGAGAATTGGTTAGTTTTTTCCCCACTCTGAGTTGTGTTTTCAATCTGTTAATGATTTCTTTTGATGTGCAGAAGCTTTTTAATAGAAGGAGATCCCAGTTATTGATTCTTTGTATTATTTCCTGAGCGAATGGGTTTTTTGTTTATGAAGTCTTTGCCTACACCTATGTCTATAAGAGTTCTGCCTATTTCCTCTTCCACCAGATTTAGTTTTTCTGTTTTAATATTTAGGTCTTTGATCCACTTTTAGTTTAGGGTGTGGTGATAGACATGAGTCTAGTTTTAGAATTCAGCATGTTGAAAGCCTGTTTTTCCAGCATCATTTACTAAAGAAGCTATCTTTATTCTAGTGAGTGTTTGGCTCCTTTGTCAAAGATAAGATAGCTTGTTTGTTTGGAGTAGTTTCTGTATCTTCTAATCTGTTCCATTTATCCTTAGATCTGTTTTTTGTTTGTTTTTGTTTTTGCCACTATCATGTTTTTATCACAGTACCTTTGTAGTATAATTTCAAATCAGGAAATGTAATGCCCCCTGCCTTGCCTTTGATGCCCAGAACTATTTCTGCTATTCTAGGTCTCTTCTGGTTCCAAATGAATTTTAGGAATGATTTCTCTAGTTCTGTGATGTATGCTAATGGTATTTTGATTGGGATTGCATTAAATCTGTATAACAGTTTTGAGAGTAGGGTCATTTTTATTATGTTGATTCTTTCCATCAGCAAGGCATATCTTTCCATTTTCTGATATCCTTTTTCAGAGTACTGTAGTTTTCAATGTAAAGGACTTTTATTTCCTTTGTTAGATTCATTTCTAAATATTTCATTCTTTGGGTGCTATTGTGAAAGGTGTGGTTTTCCTAATTTCTCAGTGAGTTGTTTGTACAGGAATACTAATGATTTTTGAGTGTTGATTTTCTATCCACCTGTATCACTGAATTTGGTTATTAAATCTAGAAGCGTTTGGTGGAGTTTTTAGGGTCTTCTAAGTAGAGTATCATGTCATCTAAAAATAATGATAATTTAACTTTATTTTTTTTTTGAGTAGAATATATTTATTGAGAGAAACAAAGCTTCTGTCTGAGAGAGAGACAGAAGTGGTTTAACTTCTTTTTTTTATTGTCTTTATTCTTTTCATCCCTTTCAGGTTTACTTGCTCTGGCTAATGTTTCCAGAACTATATTGCACAGGAGTGGTGATAGTAAATATCTTTGTTTTGTTCCTGATTTTAGAGTGAAAACATTTGGTTTTTGACAATTTAATATGTTGCTAGTTGTTGGCTTGTCAGATTGAGATAAAGATAATCTATTCCAATATCCTGTAGGGTTTTTATCATGAATGGGTGTTGGACTTTGTCAACTGCTTTTTCTGTGTCCATTGAGATGATTGTGTGATTTATCTACTTGGCTCTGTTAACACGGTATATTACATTTATTGGTTTGCACATGTTGAACCATCCCTGCATTCCTGGGATGAATCCTATTGGTCATGGTATGTAATCTTGATGATCTTCTGCATTCTATTTGTCAATATCTTATTAATGATTCTTGCATCTATGTTCATTAGGGAGAGTGGTCTGTAGCTTTGTTTTCTATCTGGGTCCTTCTCTAGTTTAGATATCAGAGTAATGCTTGCTTCCAGGAATGATTTTGGAAGTATTCCTTCCCTTTCCATTTAATTGAAGAGTTTCAGCATTAATGGCAACAGGTCTACTCTAAATTTCTTATAGAATTCAACAGTGAAAAAAGGACCTAGGCCTTTTTTGTTGGTAGTTTTTAAATTACATTTTCAGTGTCATTGATTGATATTGGGTTATTTAGAATATTTATAACTTCTCAATTCAGTTTTGGTAATTCATATGTGTCCAGGAATCTGACTATTTCTTTTGATTTCCATTTTATTAGAGTACTGGTTCTTAACAGTAGGTATTGATGATCTGGATTTCCACAGGATCTGTTGTGATTTCACCATTTTCATTCCAATTACTTGAATTTCAGTCTTTTCTTTCCTGTTTTTGATAAGGTTGGTTAGAGGTTTATCAATTTTATTTAATCTTTTAAAGAACCAACTCTTTAATTCATTGATTCTTTGTGTTGTTTTCTTAGTCTCAGTTGGATTGTTCTCTATTCAGATCTTTATGTTTTCTTCTCTTGTACAAGTTTTGGGTTTCATTTGTTCTTGCTTTTCTAGGAGTTTGAGGTTCCACATTAAGTTCTTTATTTGAGCTTGTTCTCTTTTCCTGATGTGAGAATTTAATACAAATTTCCCTGGTAGAACTGCTTTCATTGTGTACCATAAGTTCAGGTATGTTGTATTGGCATTTTGTTCTCTCTGTCTATCTGTCTGCCTGTCCGTCTGTCTTTCTTTTTTTGAAAGATAAATTGAACTCATCACCTCACACCTGCTAGGCAGGCACTGTACCACTGAGCTATATCCCCAGCCCTGATTTAATTGTAGATAATGTTTAATTTCTTCTTTAATTTCCTTTGTGACCTAGTGGTTGTTCAGGAGGTTGTTGTTTAATTTCAATGTGTTCATGCAGTTTTTGTGATTTCTTTTGCCGTTGATTTCCAATTTCACTGCACTATGGTCAGATAATATGCATGAGATAATTTCAACTCCTTTGCATTTACTTAAGCATCTTCTATGGGCTAACACGTTGTCTATTTTGGAGAACATCCAATGTGCAGTTGAGAAGAATGTGTATTTTGATGTTGAGGGGTGGAATGCCATGTAGACGTCTACTAAGTCCATTTATTCACAGGTTTGTTTTAATTCTGATATTTCTTGATTTTTTTTGTCTGATTGGTCTATGTAATTGTGATAGTGGGGTACTAAGGTCTCCCATTACAATTGTGTTAGTGCTTATTTGATCTCTTATGTCCATTAATATTTGCTTTATGTAGTTGAGTGCACCAGTGCTTGATGTTATCTCTTCTTCTTGGAGTCTTCCCTTAACAAGTACATAGTGACTCCCTTTGTGTCTTTTGATCAGTCTTGACTTGGAGTTCATATTTTCTGCAAATAGAATAGCTACCCCTGCTTTTGCTGGGATTCTGTCACATGGAGTACTTTTTTCCATACTTTGAATTTTAGTCTATGAATTTCTTTTTGAGTTAAATGTGTTTCTTGAATGCAGCATATTGTTGAATCTAGCTTCTTGATCCAATCTGCCAATTTGTTTTGATTGGTGAATTGAGACCATTTATATTGATGGTTATAACAGATATGTGCTGGCATATTTTTTCATATCATTTTCTTGTTGTTGGCTCCCTCTTTTACCTCTTTGTTTAACTGCTTGCCCTGCCTGGTGGCTTCTCTTTATTCTGGTATTCTTCTGGTCGTGGTCTTTGCTTTCTCTTTCTAATATATGCTTCAGATCATTCTGAAGAGCTGGTTTTGCCATCACGAAATTTCTCTGATGTTCTCTGTCATGGAAGTGTCTTATTTCTCCACTGATTTTGAAAGATAGTTTTGTGGGGTACATCAGTTTGTGTTGGAGTTTTTTTCTTTTAGGGCTTGAAATACCTTACTCCAACCTCTACTTTATTTGAGGGTTTGTGTTGAAAAGTCTACTGTGATTCTGATGGGCTTCCCTTTATAGGTAATTTCTTTTTTCTAACCACTTTTAATATTTTGTTCTTGTTCTGAATTTCTGAAATCTTGATTATTATATGCCTTGGTGCAGACTTATTTTGATTATGACTGTTTGGAGTTCTATATCCTTCATTTATTTGTATGTCAAATTCTTTATCCATGCTTGGGAGGTTTTCTGCCATTATTTCTGTGGAGAGATTTTTTTTTAAATTTGCAGTGTCTCCAATTTTCTTATTGAACACAACCAATCTTATGTTTTTCTTATTTGCTTCTTCTTGCAGCTGTTGGATTGATTTTTCATGCTCTCTTGATATTTTTAAGATCTTTCTTTTCATGATCACTAGTTGCGATTCTGTCTTTAAGAATTTCATATTTTATCCTCACCTTCATTCAGTCTGTTGCATGTACTTTCAGTGGAAGTTTTAGTCTCTTGGATTCTGTTTGGATCTGTTTCATGGATTTCATTTATTTACTATGTTGACCATTTATGGTTTTCATCATTTTCTTAAGTGCTTCTATTTTTTTATCTGTGTTAACCCTAATATCTTTCATTTTAAACATCATTTCTTTTTGTACCTGAGAGATTATTTTTTCTGTAGCCCTTTCCACTTTTTGCACTTCTGTTTCTATTATTTCAGCAAGTTCCCATGTCTGACTTCCAATTTCTTCTGTTTCATTGTGCTCCAGGCTTGTCCTGGGTAGGCTGGGGGTCGGGAGTTGCATTTTCTTCTGCATCTTGCTATTTTATGTTTATTTTATTTTGTTTTCTGTGTTCATGCTTGCTGATATCTTATGGTAGATAGCTTTATCACTAATATCAAGGCTTCCCTAGGAGATGTTTGTTCTTCAGGGATGTCTTCTAGATATAGGTGGTTCTTTATGTCTATCCCAAGAACCTACCTTCCCAATTCGTTAAGGGTGAGAAGTTGCTACTTTTTTCAACACCAAATTTTTTGGTACTAGATTATGATGATGATTATGACAATAGGTAATCACAGCATTATCATACAAGGGAACAAATGTGATTATAACACGTATGACATGCTGAATAAAGTAGTACAGTTAGAAATAGCAATAGTTTAAAGTACAGCCTAGCCATTGACAGACTGTGGTAACTATTAACCTGATACATTTAACAAAAGAGCAGAGCGACCCACTCCTCGGGACCCCTTCTTTGAGAGAAAGAAGCTTTCTTTCTCTCAATAAATATATTCTGCTCTTAACCTCCATTGTTCCTAAAATTCATTCTTCAATTTTAGAGAACACAAACTCATACCAGACATCTAGTTGGTTGCAAGTTTCATTCCCCTATATCATTTGGAGGTCTTTCACCAAGATCATTGGATGGAGACATGGGCAACTCAATGCCAAAGCCCCTTACTCCTTTGGATTGCACTCTTAAGCACTGGAAGATGTTTGACCCTTCCATGTTGAAAAAGAGGCATTTAATATTTCTCTGCATGTGTGTGTAGCCTACCTACCCCCCAGAGCCAAAATGGGATGCAGAGGGAAGTATTAATTATGATGCTCTTTTACAACTAAAGGCATACTATAAAAAGAGAAAAAATGGTCAGAATTGTCTTATGGTCAAACTTTTTTAACATTAAGACATAATTCTTCTTTATGCTCAAGTTATAATTATAATTATAATTATAATTATAATTATAATTATAATTATAATTATAATCCTTATGAGACTATCCCCATTCAAAGGTCTCTTTCTCTCAGTGACTTAAAGCAAATTAAGCTAGTACTAGGAAAATTTTCATATGACCCTGACAAGTACATCGATGTCTTTAGAGGATTTATTCAAACCTGTAAACTAGATTAAAATGATGTAATGTTAATCTTAAATCAACTATTGCATTTGGAGATGAATCTCATGTTGTTAATTTTAGACAGCCAGAAAATACTTGAGGGTCTAAGAAGGACAAAAGCCAAGCCTTCTAGTTTTTTTAGATTGTCAGCTATTTTTCAGGAGAAAGATGAAAACTCCTCTGACTTCTCAGATTATTTACTAGTGGCACTAGTAAAACATACTTCCCTAGATCCTGATTCAATACAAGGATAAATTATTCTAAAAAACATATTTATTACCCAGTCAATCTCAGATATTAAAAAATGTTACAAAAGATAGCCTTTGCTCAAGGTAGTTCCCTTGATGCTTTAGTAAAAACTGCCTCCTTAGTATTCTATAATCAGAACTAGGAGAAAGCTGAAGACAGAAAACAAAGAGATGAAAAAGTGGCTGCCTTTGTTTTGGCCTTAAAAAAAACAGACCTTAAGTCTGATTCTTGGGGCTCCCAGAAGAGCTCAATGAAGACTAACACCGACCTGCTGTCACTGCCACAAGTCAGGCCACCTTAAGAGGGACTGCTGTAAGAGGCCCCACAAGTCATGCCCTAACTGCAAAGGTGACCACTGGAGGTCAGGCTGCCCTCTGAGGCCAAGACCCCAGAGTTCAGACCCATTCTATCAGTTGGTCCAACAAGACTGATAGGGCCTCGGGGCACTTACCTCCTCCCTCTGGCCAGACTGTCATCTCTACCTATCATCTCCATGGAGGAGCCTTGAGTAATCATGACGAGAGATAAAAACCATCCTATTGCTGGACATTGGTGCATGTCTCTTTGTATTTCTCAATTTTGGTCTTCCTTCCAGGCATTATACCTAAATGAACAGTCACCAAAATGCATGTTACTTAAACTGTAACTGGGATAGCTCTCTTCATTCATTCCTTTTAGTTATGCCTAAAAGCCCAACTCTAATCCTGGAGAGATTTTATCCTGTCTAAATACTATAATATATATGCAGGTTGCCAACTAATCAAAATGATGCTGAGACAAATTTTTACAAATATGTACATATTGTTGTTCTTAGAAACGGTCTCTAAACTTACCTGTCAGCTCTAATGCTCATGCTTTGATTATACATGCTTTGATTAAAATTTGTTGTTGCCTAAAAGATGCCAAACCCCAAAGCATCATACAGATTATACCAATAACAAATATGCTAGATTCTTTTTACATTCTTTTTACTGGGATTCACCAGATCCCATCTAGAGAGAATTAAACAGGCTATCCTGCAAAATTGGATGGCATTAGACATTCTAACAGAAGCACAGGATATACTTATAAATTGTAAAAATTAAATGCTTTGTATATTCCTGGTCCTTTTGCTGATATTTCAATAGCTGT
>RJWT010023705.1:0-16722 GCA_004365215.1 Cuniculus paca | reverse complement strand
CTAGAGGCAGATAACACTGATTGTTTCCCATTTGTAGCTTACAGATGTGCAGAACAAAAAGATAAGATACATCTTCTACATTACAGTGTCGTGCAATTTGAATATGTGGCCATCGTTTCAGGACAAACCTTGATTAGAATTCATTCACTTACAATAATACAAACAATCTATAAATATGACTTGAGAGATAAAGTAGGTGTGCATATATTACATATTAGCAAGAAATATTAAGTCAGTATTTGTGCTAAAAATTTTTTAGGTTATTTTAGGTTTAATGTTAGAACTCCAAGTCAAAATATCATGAAGTAATCAATATTCTATTCTTTTAAAGGGAGTTCTCGCTCTTCTGAGCCAGCTAACCAAAGTTTTGAGAACTGTGTAAAGATAAATTCACATAGCTACAGGTAATTAAATATATATTTCTCATAAAGGTAACACAAATACATGGTTGTATGGTATATATTAAAGACAGTAAATACAGTCAATATTTACCAAGAGGAGTTTTGTTATATTCAGGGACGTTGCAAATTCTTACTACTTAAAATTAAAAAGTTGATTTTCTCCACACCTATGCAAAGTGACAGAAAATGTTTCATTTAAAGTTCTGTCGTAACAATTCCCATTGGAAGTGTTAGAGATTTATACATACAATGCTCTTTATGGTTTTTTCTTTCCATAAATGTTAAATCATCTTAAACATACAAGATTTTCCTGTGATAGAGTATAGGCATAACTATTATCCATGGTTTATATTTCAGTAGATGCAGACCCAAAGATTAACCAATTCTCAGAGTCACAAAGATGATAAAGTGTTAGCATTGCTTACATTAAGCCATTCCATTATTCATTTTACTATTTTAGGACTTCTGTCAATTATTCAAAGTATTCTAGAATTTTCTATAGACTGACAACTTGATGCAATAGTAGCCTTCAAGGATACTATCTGACAGGCTGTTACAGAGGTCATGGAACAGAAAGGTTCTCAATCAAAATTAAAATGCCCAAATTACATTGTATATTATCAATTTAAGAATCAGTAAGAAGCAAGAACAATGACATTGAATAGGTTAGCACGCTTAGGGTAGGACACAAATGAGAAAAATGATCAAGTGAGTGAGTTCTGGTTACACTACTATGCACAGACCCTATTTCTCCCTGTGTTGTCAGCCTTCCCTGCTTATAGCGTGGCCATTATGACTAGAGTGGAGATTTAAGCAGTGGTGTCTATCCAGATGGAAACTTCCTGGGGCCAGCATTACTTACCTGACCTCTCAAAGAAACATGGGGGGAAATAGACATGGCTACACAGAGAGCTGGTTTGTCCACTATATATGCTCAGGTTTAATCTGAGTTTCTTAGGTAGAGGAAAAGCACAACTTTTAGCCTAAACATGGCATGATTAGGGATGATATATATCTCCCTTTGGTGTACCTTACAAAATCCTAATTTATTCACTGTGCATGTTTAATATATATTATGCATCCTGCCCTGGTCTCACAAGTTTTTTGCTTCTTCTATCCCTAACACAGTTTCATCACTGTTCATAAACTACTACCTTACCTACCATCTACATTAAGGATTTATGTGAGTTTCACTCCTCCTGTTTGTTTTCTTGTTTTCCGTTGCAGAACAGAATGTTCTCAAGAAAACTGATAATAGATGAAGCTCCTATCTTACTAATTTTATCAGCCCTATGAGGAATAAGAGTGACTTCTTGGGACTGGCAAATGCCCAGGCTTATCTTTAGAAGTATTACACCTCAAATAAAGTACAGCATGTTTCACTTCTTTTTTCTCCCCCACATTTCTAGACTTCTCTAATGAATGAAAATTTAGGTAATGAAATTCAATTGCCTGAATTTGAATCTTGCCTCTGCCTTGAAGGCTACTCTTGCATCAAGTTGTCTGCCACTGTCTTATTGTCTCAACCCACTTGTACTGATTTTTACCCTTTCCTATACTCTGCTTCCTGTCCTAAGGTTGAGTAGTATTATTAGATTATTAAAGACTATCTAAAGGATCTAGCCTGTATTCATAATATCTCCATAACAGCTGATACTACACATGTAAATGAAAATCCAAGACACCATAGTTTTTAAATGAGAAATTTTCATAACCTTAAGTGTAGAAGGCATCGATAATAGTATTCATGTTAACCTCACCAGTCTGTTTAGGGAAGAACATAATTCTTATAGTTAAGTAATAAATTTACCTTTAAAAAAATCAATGAAAATTTTTAATTTTAAAAAGCTTAAGATGTACTATTAGTAATTACTAATAATTTTCTTTCATTATGTCAATATCTAAGCATGTCTGTCTTTATACAAATACAATATTGTCTAACATTTTTCTATCAGAAAGCCGAACATATTGAGAACCTATAGGAAATTAATATATTGCTGTCACTACATTTTATATATCAACTAATTATTTGTATGTTTAAGGTAATAACCAATTAAGTGCTATCGGAGAAGTTCATTCTTTTTCTCTAGTAATGAAAAACTGTCAGTTTTTTAAGACAAAAGGACATTTGTTCCTAGAAATTTCAATATTGTTTTCTTCTTGTTTTATTTCTCTAAAGGAATGAAGAAATGGTGGGCAGATCTCCCTTTCCCACGCAGGTTTTTCCAATTAATAATACTGCTTTACCTCAAGAATATTTTTTCTTTCAGAAGATGGTAAGTTTGATGCTCCTTCAGTTCAGTAATATGATAGAAAGATAATATAGAAAGTATGGAGGACATCAAAAGTAGGTCATTGTAAATCCTCTCCTAACTGCTAACAGTCACTGTGTAAGCAGAAGGGTGAATGGTAAGGTTGATATAGGTGTCGCTGTGAAATTTCAGTGTCATATTTTTCAAATGATTATTTTAAAAGTTATTTTCCAAATCAAACAATTCACTTAGTATAAAAAGAAGTCTTTATTTAATGTCATAAATCACAAATAGTCGGCTTTTATATATGAATAATTTAAATATAAGTTTATCTTTTTATCTAAATGCAAAACTGTATGAAGGTTGCTATGTAGTAAACTATATTATTTCGAAAAGCTCTCAAAAATGGCTGTAGTTTAGAAATCTTAATTATGGTATTTATTGTTAGAAGAGAAGTAGCTTTTTCCTTTTAAATCCTCATTTCCTAGATAAGAAAATTCATGTTCAGAGATAGGAAAAGTCAGAGACTATAATGCTTTTTAGTGGTAGATCTTGAACTAACACAGATCTGATGTAGAATGTGTTATTTTTGTGTGTACATACATATGTATACATACATAAGTGTATATACATATATGTGTATATATATACATATGTATGATTTTTCAAATAATTGTCTCCATTTGGTAAAGCAGAAATGAATTTTTCTGTAAAGTAATGTCTTGACTTTTGGAATAACTTTTTAAAAAGTATAGTAAGGTATAAATAAACAACCAACTAAAATGGTCAGTGTCTTCTTCCTAGCATTTTTATCTTTTGATAGGTTGGGGTGAGTTGGGAGACAAGATTTGGTTCCCATTTTAATATTTAATCTGCTTTGAACGGTGAAAAATTTAAGAACTTTATTTAAAAAGGAAGTGTATCCCTATAGCTGAAAACTATGCTATAGAATGTAGGAACCACTATGTAAGTATACACCTAGATAGCTTTGGATTTTATTTACTTTTTAATTTAAATTTAACATATGTACTTAAATGAGTCATTGCAGAGTTTATATATATTTGAAATAACTGGAGTTAAATATTTTTTCCATTATAAATTTTATGTAATTCAATTCTGGTCAAATATTTTCAAAGAAAATTTAACATCCAAATTGAGATATGCTTAACCATAAAAATTACATCATATTTTGAAGACCTCATATGACGATAAAAGTAAAGTATCTCCGTAGTTGCTATATTGGTAATATTAAAACGATAATATTTTAGATAAGTTGTGAAAAATAAATTCATTATTATTTTATTTTTACATGTTTATCTTTTATATTGTGGATACTAGAACATTGAAAACTATGAACTTGGTATGCATTTTATTTCTACTGGAAAGTGCATATCTAGATTGTAGTAAGCTACACATTACTTAATAGAACTTTATGTTCACCATTTAAAGTCATCCCCACTGAGTACAATTACAAGTCAGTGTTTTTCTTACATGAAAATACAGTTTGGTTTACTTGTGGCGATTTGCATAATGCATGTGAGCTATTAACTTTCTGAGTCGATGAATGTCTTTTTTTCACAGCAGTGGCATGCACATAATTCAGCACTGCAGCTCCCTTACTATGAGATGACAGCTCCACTTCCAAATAACGCATCTGGCTCTTCTACACTAAATCACACTCCAGATCCAGAGGCTGGACCCAGCTCTTATGAATGGACCCATCAGCAAACAAGTGACTCTGACCTTTATCAGATGAATAAAAGAAAGAGACAAAAGCAAACCAGCGATAGTGATAGTAGCACAGAGAACAATAGAGGAAATGAATATCACCAAAAATTCCGAAAGTACAAGAAAAAGAAAAGATACTAATATTTTTGTCAAATGAAATTTGTCTATACTAATCTTAGTTCTCTTTAAAAAAAGTCTGTATTTTACCAAATGACCAATTTCTTAGTTGTCTTGTCTTCTTTGAAAAATATAACAATATGATTTACCTACTTTGCTATTTAAATTTAACCTTGAATAACAGGTTTTTTTAATAATTTAGTGACCTACTTTTTGTACTTGTCATGTCATTTTTGACCAATGGTTGATATGAAATACACTTTGTCATTTTATTTTAGTGCTGCTGATGAAATTTTACCAAGTTATTAATTAAAAGTCACTTACTGAATATTTATGAATCAGGTACCATGTTCTCCCTAGATTGTCACTGTAACCTTCAACTGCAAATAAGCTGGAGTTAGAAGTGGAGCAGTGAATTTCCTGAAAAAACTAATGCAAACATTTAAAATTTGCATGTTGTGCCTGATGAATATGTAATAAGCAAGCTTTATTTCCCTTCATTAATAACACTTTTATTTTTACGCCTAATATGTTATTTCTGAGTCTTACCTTCCTTCAGGTTTATTTTATAACATAAGAACATTTGCGGGTGACAGTGGTACCAAAGGAAAAATATCATAGGACTAGATTTTGAGTCTTTTCCTTTTTGTCTGATTTAAATAGATACATGCCTTTTTACTTCTCATTCATTAATTAACATAAAAATTAGCTATGTTAATATTTATTATCTACCTCTTTGCCAGGATAGTTTGAGATAATATATTTAATGTATTTAAATCTTGATAATGAAAAGTAAATAGAATGATGTTGCATTAATATGCAGTATATATCAAGGTTCCCATTTTGGGCTCATTTATTTTAGAAGATAAAGAGGTTACATGTAAAATAAATCATTCATTTGGAAATTATTGTTTTTCTATAGTTCATCATAAATTGTAATGATGAAAAACGTTTATTAAAGCTAATTGAAAGAATCATGCAATTCCATTGGGAGTTAACCAATAAATTCAATAGGAAAAACCATGTTTGAATTTTTTTCTGGCATGTTAGAGCACTTTATAAGCATTTACTATTTAAAAGAATAAAAATATGTTTTAACCAAAATAGTAACTACATTTAACTCTTGTTTATACATACATAATATAGTAGAACATAAAATGTAAATATTAGTCCATTTCTATCAAATCAATATAAAAACTAGATTTTGCTCTGCATAACTTTGTCTTCATATTGTGACCCTATGTACTAAGAAAATAGCATTTCTTTAGAAACATAAACTTCTTCACTTCAGGCATTTATTTAATACTGTAAGTATACCTTATACTTAAATTATTTCATTATGATTGTTATTGTAACAAGTGTTTATATAAGAATGTTTCTTAGCAACTAAGAATGGTAAATGTTTAAGAAAATGATCTTGAAAAATCATTGAATAAATTAAAATATTAGAATGGCAAAAATTATTGCAGCACAATATCCTATAACACAGTATCTTATAATATCACAAATGGGAAATTACTTTCACATCAACATTTTATTTTATTTTATTTATTTGTTGTTTGGTACAGGGGATTGAAGTCACAACCTCGCACTTACCAGCAAACACTTGAACCGCTGGGCTAAATCCATGGCCACGTCAACTTTAATAAGTCACCCAACTTGAAGTGAACAGAAGGCTGTCTTGTATCTTTTATTCTTAAAAAATACAAAATTTCCCTTAACCTATTAATATTTACTACCATCCTGTAAAATTTTAAGTTGTCATTTTTTCCAATGCTATATATTTAAGAATCATTAAAATATCTTTCCTGGGGGTTTTGTTTCCCAATTTTAATTTCCCACTCTTAAAATCTATCTATTTTTAAGCACCTATGTACACATTTTCTTCAAATACTAGAGAAATCTCAGGATTGGAGAACAAAATTTAAACATTTTGCATAGTCTCGTATTTACTAGTTTATTTCTTATAAATGAGTTTCTGTAATGCATCAAGCAGTGACCACATCCCAAGAATTAAAATTAGTTAGATTTGAATGGCAAACACACCCTTGAAATCTATTGAACTAACCCATACACTAAGCTATGGTGTCACATATATAACTGCTTAGACAAGGCTGTCACCTTTGCAATCTCTACATCAGGATTTCATCATGATCAGTATTGCAGATGATTGTAAGCAATAACTCATTGTAATATGGTTATTATAAAATTTTGATGCATTAGTTTTTGCTTACCTGTTTGGAGCATTACAAAGGAAAAAAACTAAGGATTATTATACTTCTTTATTGCTGTTCAGGTGCAAAAATATTGTGTACAGACATGTCCACTTGTCCTTGAGTGATTAAATGCTAATAAATTGACAGGAGAGATTGGGAAGTTATATGTTTCTCTCTTGCCAACACAACAATATATTCCAAGATTTTTTGTCACTTGCCTACTAAACATACCCAGTTTTGCAGTGCATAATCTACCTATAGAAAGGAAACAGCGATTTAATCCTCATGCTGTGGATAACATACATGTACATGTATCCATTGTCCAGAGTAAGTTCACACAGTATGTACTTGTGTCATCAAAGCAAAAGAAAAGAAAAACTAAAAGGAAACTGGTTCTATTCCTTCTACATTATTTAATGCCAATTAATCATTAATTAGATTGATAAATTCAGATGGCTAGGGTTTGAAATAATGGCACAAGGAAATATTGATGTTATACTAAACTTGTAGAAAACACTAGCAAGACTTAGTTGAAGCAACTTGCAGTTTAAAAGGGATATCACTCTTGTAATTTCAGCACTCGGGAGGTTGAGGCAGGAGGATTGTTGCAAGTTTGAGACCAGCCTTGTCTACAATATGAGCCCGAGGCCAGCCTGAGAATCATAATCTGGGTTTACCTTAGTATAGTCTCTATTTTATTTTTTCTGTTATTCTACTGATAGTGTAGATGGTTCACAGTACTTAGTAAGGTCCCTTCCAGGGAGGTTAAGGAACATATTTCTTGTAAAAACTTTAATGTGTGTATAAAACATCTTATAGTTAAGCTAATAATTTCAATCAGAAACAAGAAATTCTAGAATTTTACCATATTCCAACCCTTTATGCTTTAGATACTGTAATTTACATCTTTATATTTTTTCTTAATGACTTATTGCAGCTATCATTTTTCTTTACTAATTTGAATTTTAACCTCCACACTAGAGCGGTGAATGATTTATTCACTACTTTCACAGTGTTGTCATATTCTAAATTTGACTCTGTGCTCACCTCTATTATATGCGCCATATACATTCATATGCTTTCACAGTAGTGATTACCATTTTTTAATTTCTGCTTGAAGAACTCCCTTAAGCATTTCTAGTAAAGCAGGCCTAGTGGTGATGAATTCCCTCCATTTTTGCTTGTCTGAGAGAGACCTTAATTCTTCATTTATGAATGACAGCTTTTAAAGGCATAGTATTCTTGACTATCAGTTATTTACTTTTTGTCACTTTGAATATATCATCCCGTTCTCTCCTAACCTTCAAAGTTTCTACTGAGAAATCCATTCATAGTCTAATTGTCAATTTTCTTGTATATGAAATATTGCTTCTTTATCTTGCTGCTTTTAGAATTATCTCTTCACTTTCAATATTCCATAATTTGATTAGTATGTATCCACATCTTTGAGTTGAATTTGTTTGAGAACATTTGAGCTTCATGGACCTGGATGTTTCATATCTCTCCCAACATGTGGGAAGTTTTCAGAAATTATTTTATTAAAGAAGTTTTCTGTCCTATTGTGGTTTTCTTTTCCTTCTAAAACTAACATAATACAAATATTGTTTATTCCGTGGTTTCCCATGAGTCCCACAGGTGTGTAGTACTCTTTGTATTAATTTTTTCTGTGACTAATTTAAATTATCCCTACTTGCAGATGACATAATTCCATATGTAGCAAACTCCAAAGATTCCACAAAAAGACTCTTAGGACTAATTAATGAATGCAGTAAAGTTGCAGAACACAGATTCAACATGCCAAACTCATAACATTTCTGCATACAAATAAGTTTAAAAAGGAAATCACAGTGCCATAAAATATATAAAAAAAATAAATTCAAAACTTTATCTTATACCATGCACAAATATCAACTTCAAATGTGTGAAAGACCCAAATGTCATACCTGAAACTCTGAAACTCCTGGCAGAGAACATGGAGCAAATACTCTTTGACATTAGCATTGGCACTAATTTCTTGACTATCACAGCAAATGCTCAGGTTATAGTAGCAAAAATATCTAAACGGTGCTATGTCAAAGAAATTCTGCAAACAAAGGAAACAACAAAAATCAAGCAGCAATATATAGATTAGGAAAAATTATAAATAATATAATAAAAGGTTAGTATCCCAAATTTATAGAGAAATTGTGAAACAATAGAAAAAGTCCAATTTTAAAAATAGCAATGTGGTTTGAATACACATTTCTCAAAAAAAAATGTAAAATTCCCAACTGGTAGATGAAAATGTGCTCAACATCAGCATCCATGAGGCAAATGAAATTAAAACTCATTATGAGTTATAAATTTATTCCCATTAGGATGACTCTTCAAAAAGTCAGGTGGATAAAAGTAGTCTTGTGTGCTGTTGGTGGGAATTCAGATTGGTGTAGCCATTATGAAAAACACTATGGAAATTTTTAAAGATATTAAAAATGGAACCAAATCATTTGTTTTTGGTGTATACCCAAAGGAAATGAAATCACTTTGTTGTGATATCAGTACTCACATGTTCAATGTAGCACTATTCACAGTATTCAAGTTATAGAAACAGTCTGACTATCCATCAGTGTAAAAGAGGATAAAGAAAATTGCAGCATGAGTGTGTATGTGTATTTTCACATGTGTGTATGTGATAAAACAGAATATTATTCAACCTTAAAAAAGAAGCAAAACCACAATGTACCAGAATATGAATGGACCGAAAAGCATTATGCCAAATGAAACAAAGCAGACATAAGAAAAACGTTTTGTATCTTACTAGTTGTGAGACATAAAACACGCAGAGGTGTTGAAAACGTTTAGGAAAAGTTTACCCTAAATACCCACATTAATTTCAATTTTTTTTTGTAATATAGGTAAAGAAGTTTCTGAAAATTTGATATTCTAAGGGCTTGAAATTTGGATGTTGCTATGTTTAAAACCTCAAAAAGGTAACTGTCTCAGAGTCAGGCAAACAGTTCTGTGCTTATAGCTGAGAGGTGGGCTGATAAAGAACTGACAAGCGCAATAATATTGGAAATACACTGTTGACAGTAGCCAGAGGTCCCTAAGAATTTACACAATTATTTGTTTGTTAATGGAAGAGAGATAAAATTGAGTCAAGGCAGTTTAAAGTGAAATGTTTTATGGCTAAGACAAGAATTCTTGGTAGTCATTAAAGTTTAGGTCTGAAGGCTTTACAACTTCAGTCAGCCAAATGCCTTCAGGAAAGTGAGGGATTCCTGAGGAGCACCCTGCTTAGTTAGTTTGCAAAGTAGGAGGTTTTCAACATATTGGACAAAGATTATAGTGTCTGAATTGATTTTGAAGGCTTGAGGAAAACAAATGCGTTCAATTTCACATCAATTTTCTTACCTTAAACATGAATGCAGAGAAAAATAGTGAGTAAAGGTGCAGCGGTATTGAGAATAAAGTTGAGCAGAGATCAACTATCACAAACCAGAATACATCAGCAGGGAGTAAGGATGGTGCTGGGTTAAGGACCATGACTTAGTTAGGGATCATGAAGAAATTTATATCTCTTAGTTCTTGCACAAATTAATGGATTTGATTTCCTCTTGATTGAGATGGTCATTATTTCTCTACTGACAAGCCTGGTGTATTAGAGTAAAGAGGTAAAGATAAAAACATCATGTGGTGAAAAAGAATCTATTACTAGTTCAGTCGTTCATTCTATATCTTGGGAGAGAGGTTTTGGTAATGTGTCTGTGAACCCAGCTTAAACAACAGATTTATGTGATCTTTGACTCTTGCATCCTGCAAATCTCATTAAGACAAATGACTCTTAGCAAAATAAAAAAGTAACACCAAAAAGAGTAATAAATGGATGTAATTGCAATATATGGCAAGAAGTAATCAACCAAATCACAAAAGCCAAAGAATTAGTTTTAACTAAAAATTCTTGCGAAAATACAAATTTTGGAAATTCCTCTTTTAGAAAAGAGAGAAAAATTCATATTGCCCTTGGTCAACCAGACTAAGCAGAGATCGAGGAGTCCGACTTACTTTTGCCACTTCAGTTAGAGGTTCCAAGACCTCAGCTATAGCCTTCAGAGAAAGCAAGATGTCCTTGACCATCCTCATTCTCAAAATTATTAGAAGAAAAATCATTCTAACTTACATTTGACTTGGCACAGCCTGAAAATTGATTGACAACAGATAAATAAATCAATAAAATGTATTAGAGTTCTCCAGAGAAATAGAATCACATGTGTGTGCTTTAGTATGTGTTTATGTGTGTGTGTGTGTGTGTGTCTTTACCTCTAAAGAGATTTATTAGAAGGCTTTGATTCATGCAGTCATGAATGTTGACCAGATTTTAAGTTGGCAAGCTAGAGATGCAGAACACCCAAAGGAATGACATGATATAGTTCCATTCTGAATCTGAAGGCCTGAGAACTCAGAAAGCCAATGTTATGGCTTTAAGGAAGAATGGATAAAAGAAATCAAAATAGGTAGAAAGGAGACAAGGAAAATTATAATGTTAAAATCTAAAAGAAAACAGCAGCTCCAGGAAACAATAGCTACTCAAATTTACAATATTTATTCTCCTTCCAGGAAGTTCACTCTAAAAAATTACTAAGGACCTTAAAGATACAAAAGATTGAGGCTGGTGCTATTCACTTGTAGAACACAGACTTCTGTCCTCAAGGAAATACACTATTAAGAGGCAGCATATCTCAGCGCAAATGGATGTAAAGGGTTGACATTCTAACTTAGCCTGAGAAGCAGTAACAATATGCATCCTAGGTCACCCATTTTGAAAACATCTCCAAAACCACATAAAACCCCCAACCTAAGACTGTAGTACATGTCTCTTTTAAGGATTTTCACTATATAAACTCAAAATCTTGCCTAATAAACATTGTTATATCTCTCACTGATGCATCCCGAAAATTCTTTTTCTGTGACAGGAGTCAGCAAACCTATACTCGATCCCCTGGATAATGTGAACTGAGGTCCCAATCTCCTCTCTTCAGGAACCTCTGCAGACCTATGCGTTGACAGCTCCAGTCTGAAAGCCGGAAAAAACTGAAGACTCTGCTTAAAGATACTCAGGCAAGAAAAATTTCCTCTTACAGTGGTTACTCTGTTCGCAAACTTAATTCGTTCCATAAATCTGGGGAAGATGCCTGTGTTTATGTTTACATAAGGAAAAATGGTCACCGTCATGTTAATCACCCAAAGCAGAGTTCGTGAACAGAAGCAAAGTGTTGCAAATGCTTCCGTTCGTGAACAGAAGCAACCATGAACCAAAGTATTACTGGAAAAGGTAAGCTTCTGTTCTATTCAGGCCTTCAGCTGACTAGAGTCCCAGTAACATTAAAGAAGTAGTTTGTTCTACTCACTAAATATTAAAATCCCCACAAAACACCTTCATAGAAACACCCAGAATATGTTTGTTCTGAAGATTCAGGCAAGTTGACACATTAAATTAGCCATGACTCCAGAGAAAAGATTAATTCACATGCATATGAGGGTACTTGATAAGCAGTAGATCCTCAAACAACCAGGTGTAATTGTCCATACCGCCTTTGAAGGGAAGGAGCAAGGTCTACGGTAAAACTTCAGCGGAAAGGTATAAAAGGGTCTGTTAGGCTATTTTTACAAGTTTTCATCCCAGTGCCCATTCCCAGCCTTCCTATGGCCCAGAAATTCTTCCTAAGAGTGACTTATGACAGCTCAACTTTCACACCTCAGGACCAAGGGTCAGTCATCCCCTGAACAGCAAAGTCCTCAGAGGGAGTGGACCACAGCTGGATGCCTCCTCTTCTGAGGCTCTCCTAAAGTCACTGAAAGGAAGTGGAAATAAGGTTTCTTCCCGTGGCTGCCGTTCCGATGTTTTCAGTTTCACATTATCCTTATACTATTCTCGTTGGTTGTTGGACCTTTTAGACACAAATATACTTACTCATTTATATTTATTTAAAAAGCAAGTTTTTATTCATTGGTAAAAATTTAGTAGCACTTCCATTACATTTATTATATAGGGTTGGCACCTGATCCAAATTAGTTCTATAGCGTGATTGATTCTGTTGGAATACACAAAAGCAAGAGAATGAGTCAATATATTTATAAAATTTAAATTCATAGGCTGTATTTTTCATTTTGTGAATGAGTAAAATGAATGATGTCCTTTAAAAAATGGATTAACATGAATACGCAGAGAAAGCAGAAATGATAGAAAGAAATGAAACATCTGAGACCCAGCTTCAAGAATTCTGCCAAGATTCAACTGTTTTTTTTTATTTTAAAGAGAATAAAACAGAACAAAACAAAACAAAACAGAGTAAAACACAACAAAGTACATCAGAACAGAACAATGCAGGCAATACAGGTCTTCAAAACATAATGACAGGAAATCAACAATGGCTACCCTAGTGTCTCTTGTTTTCTTTGAAATGGTTATTCATACATTCACACACAATAAATTCAGATAAAGCAAAACTATAAAAAACCAGATAAAACAAAAGAGTGAAAGCATTATAGGCCTTCAAACCAGACAGTAAGAAATCGACAATGGGTACCTTAATGTCCTTTGTTTTCTTCACAAAAGCTGTTCATATCTTCTCGTGTATTGCAATCAAGTAGTAGAAAACAGACTTAAACCAATCAAATCAAACAATAAAAGCATTATTGGACTTCAGAACAGGAAGATAAGATATCAGCTATGGCTACCATAATGTCTCATTTTCTTCAATGTAGCTGTTCATATCTTGATACTTAATCAAATCTGTTCTTGTAAACTCTTTAGGAGTAGTTCTAGGCATGTATAAGCATATACATGTACATCTATCCTTTCTGTGCTAGATGGAATAGCAGAACAAAGCACAAGAAAAACAAAAAACAATAAAGACCAGATAAACAACAATAATAGAGAGCCCAAAACAATAACAATTAGGTTTTATAAACAAGGTGATGGGAAAATACCAAGGGTTGTTATTTTGTGTAGTTGTCTTCCAGTGTTGCTCATAGGCATATATAATTGGTCCAGTTCTATGAATATTAACTGTTTTGTTCTAACAGCTAATAAAATTAGTAGTACAATCATCTTATCAATCTTAGGTGTATATATATAATATATATATATATGTATATATATATACAAATTTATATCTTTTTTTTCTCTTCCTTCTTTTCTCCTTCTCCCTGAGTTGTTTTTCCCTTTAGCAGATTTTTACCATTTCCCCATATTTATTGGGGATTTGGTATCTTATTGAGTCTTTCAGTTTCTTACACTAGGGAGATGATGTAGTGTTTACACAGGTGAGTTTATTTCACTTATGACTATGGTCTCAAGTCACATCCATTTACCTATAAAAGCCTCAATGTGATCCTTCTTTATAGCTGAATAGTACTCCATTGTATAAAAGTACCACATCTTTTTTATCCATTCCTCAGTTGATGGGCATTTGGGTTGTTTCCAAGATTTGGCTATTACAAACTGTGCTGCTAGAAACATGGGTGCACATACATCACTGTGGCATGATGATTTCACTTCTTCTGGGAATATGCCCAGAAGTGAAATAGCTAGGTCAAATGGGACTTCCAATCCTAGCTTTCTGAGGAACCTCCAGACTGATTTCCACAGTGGTTGCACAAGTCTACACTCCTAACAACAGTGGAGAAGTGTTCCTTTTTCCCCACAGTCTCTCAAGCGTTTGCTATTAGTGCGTTTTCTTGATCCTGGCCATTCTTTCTGCAGTTAGATGGAATCTCAGGGTTGTTTTAATTTGCATTTTTTAAATGACCAATGATGCTGAACATTTTTTCATGCATTTATTTGTCATTTGTATTTCTTCACTTGAGAAGCGTGTTTTCATCCCAGATGCCCATTTTTGGATTGGGTCTTTGAATTTCGAGGGCCTGATTTTTCCTTTATATGTTCTAGATAGATGACCTTTCTCTGAGGGACAGTTGACTAAGATTTTTTCCCAATTTGTTGGTTTTTTTTCACTCTGTTGGAGATTTCTTTTGATATGCAAAAACTTTTTAATAAGATGAGATCCAAGTTTTTGATTCTGGGAAGTATTTCCCATGCAGTCTGATTTTTGTTCATGAATTCTCTACCCCTATGTCTTCAAGATTTCTACCTACTTTGTTTTCCAGCAGATTTAGTGTTTCTGTTTTAATATTTAGATCTTTGATCCATTTTGACTTTAGTTTAGTGTATGGCGATAGGCTTGGGTCTAATTTTAGTTTTCGGCATATGGAAAGCCAGTTTTTCCAGCACCACTTAATAAAGAAGCTATCTTTCATCCAGTGAGCATGTTTGGCCCCTTTGTCAAAAATAAGGTGGCTGAGTGCATTTGTAGTTGTGGTTGTATCTTCTAATCTATTCCATTAATCTCAGGTCTGTTTTGATTCCAGTACATGCTGATTTTATTATAGTAGCTTTGTAGTATAACTTCAAGTCTGGGATTGTGATGCCTCTTGCCCTTGTTTCCCAGAATTGCTTTTGCTATTCTAGGTCTCTTCTGGTTCCCGATGAATTTTACAAATGATTTCTCTAGATCAGTGGGGTGTGCTAATGTTATTTGGATGGGAATTGCATAAAATCTGTATAATAATTTTGGAAGAATGGCCATTTTCACAATGTTTGTTCTTCCTATCCATGAACAAGGAATGCGTTTCCATTTTCTGAGATACTCTTTGATTTCTTTTTTCAGAGTACTATAATTTTCATTGAATAGATCTTTTGCTTCCTTTGTTAGGTTGAATTCTAAGTATTTTATTTTTTTGGATGCTATTGTGAAGGGTGTGGTTTCTCTTATTTTTCTCTCAGTGAGTTTGTTGTTTGTGTACAGGAATGCAATTGATTTTTGAGTAGTGACTTTGTATCCAGCTACATTTCTCAATTTGGTTATGATATCTAGAAGTCTTTCAATGGAGTTTTGGGGGTCTTCTATGTAACATATCATGTCATCTGCAAATAGTAATAATTTAACTTCTTGCTTTCCTATCCTTATTCCTTTTATTTCTGTCTCTTGTCTAATTACTCTGGCTAATGTTTCCAGCACTATATTGAATAGGAGTGGTGATAACGGACATCCTTGTCTTGTTCTCAATTTTAGAATGAAAACTTTCAGATTTGCTCATTTAATGTGATGTTGGCTGTTGGTTTGTCGTAGATGGCTTTTATCAGATTGAAGTAAAGACCTTCTGTTGCAATTTTCCGAAGGGTTCTTATCATGAATGAGTGTTGGACTTTATTAAAAGCTTTTCCTGCATCTATTGAAATGATCATCTGATTCTTATCTTTTGTTCTATTGATATGGTGTATTACATTTATTGATTTCTGTATGTTGAACCATCCATGCATTCCTGGGATGAATCCCACTTGGTCATGATATATAATCTTCTAGCTGACTTGCTGCATTTTGTTTACCAGTATTTTATTGAGGATTGCATCAATGTTCATTAGAGAGATTGGCCAGTAGTTCTCTTTCTTGGTTGGGTCTTTCTCTGGTTTTGGCATTAGGATAACACTTGCTTCCAGGAATGAGTTAGGGAGACTCGCTTCCCTTTCAATTTCATTAAAGAGTTTGAGGAATGTTGGCATTAAATCTTCCTTGAATTTCTTGTAGAATTCAGCTACAAGAAATGAATGTGAATCCATCAGGACCTGGACCTTTCTTGGTTTATAAGGTTCTAATTACATTTTCAATTCCATTAATTGAAATTGGATTATTCAGTAGTTTTACATCTTCTTGATCCAGCTTTGGTAATTCATATGTTTCTAGAAATCTGTCCATTTCTTCTGTGTTATTGAACCTATGAGAGTAAAGATTTTCAAAGTAGGTACTGATGATCTTCTGTATTTCCACAGGGTCTGTAGTGATCTCATCCTTCTCATTCCTTATTGAATGGATTTGAGTTTTTTCTTTCCTTTTTTAAATAAGGTTGGCTACGGGCTTATCAATTTTATTTAATCTTTCAAAGAACCAAATCTTTGATTCATTGATTCTT
>RJWT010023704.1:0-16736 GCA_004365215.1 Cuniculus paca | reverse complement strand
ACCAGTCAAAACAAAACAATGAAAGCAATACAAGGCTTCAAAACAAGACAATCGGAATATAACAGTGGCTACCATAATGCATCTTGTTATCTTCAAAGTAGCTGCTTATACATCACACATGATAAAATCAAATAAAGCAAAATAGAATAAAATCAATCAAAAGAAAACAAGTAAATCAATACAGGGCTTCAAAATAAGATAATAGGAAATCAAAATGGCTACTATAATCCATTTTGTTAGTTCTGAAATAGCTGTCCATGCCATCAAATAAAATAAAATCAAAATAACTAAACAGAATAAAACCAAGCTAAACAGAACCATGAAAACAATACAGGGTTTCAAAACAGAATAATAGATTAAGAATGGCCATTACCTTCACCCTGTAGACATCTCCTCCCCTTTCACCTTCACAACCTCTATTTTGCGTTTTGGATTCCACTAATTCTTTAGTTTTTTATGCTAGGGAGACAACATGATGTTCACCCACATGACGGAACCATTTCACCCATGAGCATGCTCTCAAGTTGTATCCATTTACCTACAAGAGTCTCAAGGTTATCTTTCTTTATAGCTGAGTAGCTTCCCATTGTATAGAAATGCCTTATCTTTCTTATCCATTCTGCAACTGATGGGCAAGCTACCCCTACTTTTTTTTCTGGTTTCCCGTCACATAGAGCATTGTTTTCTTGACTTTTAGTCTATGAATTTCCTTTTCAGTTAAATGTGTTTCTTGGATAAAGCATATTGATGAATCTTGTCTCCTGACCCACTCTGCCTGTTTTTTTTTTTTAATTGGTGAATTGAGTCCATCTACATTAATGGTTATGGCCAACATGCACTGGCTCATCTCTGCCATGGTATTTTCCTGCCGTTGGCTGTCTACTTTTCCCCTCCATTCAATTGTCTGCCCCACTCAGTGATCCTCCTCTGCTGCTGTTCCTGGAACCGTGGTCTTTTTTCATCTCTCTCTAAAATGTCCTTCAGTATTCTTTGTAGAGTTGGTTTGGCGGTCATGAATTACTTCAGTTGTTCTTTGTCATGGAAGTCTCTTGTTTCTCCATTAATTTTGAAAGATAGTTTTACAGGGTACATCAATCTGGGTTGGAAGTTGTTTTCCTTCAGGACTTGAAATATTTTACTCCAAGCTTTTCTTGACTTGATGGTTTGTGTTGAGAAGTCTGTCATGATTCTGATGGGTTTTCCTTTAAATGTGATCTGTTTCTTTTCTCTACCAGTTTTTAATATTCTGTTCTTGTGTTGAATTTCTGGAATCTTGATTATTATATGTCTGGGTGTAGATTTATTTTGGTTATGGCTAGCTGGAATCTTGTATGCCTCACTTATCTGAATATCACGTCCTTTTCCCATGTTTGCAAAGTTTTTTGCTATTACTTCTGTAAATAGAATTTTAATGTCATTTTTGTTGACCCCTGCTTCTTCACTGATACCTATCACTCTTAAACTATTTTGCTTCACATCATCTTACAGTCATTGAATTGTTATTTCCTGGTTCCTCATTATTTTTAAGGTCTTTTCTTTCCTGATCACAAGTTGCACACCTGTATTCAAGGTTTCAAAGTCTGTCTTCAGTTTCTTTGAAGTGGTTCTGCCAGCTTTCAGTGGAGTTTTTAATTTCCTGGATATCTCTTTGAATCTGTTTCATGCATTCAAAATCTCTCCTACATTGTTCATTCATGGTTTCCTTCATTTTCCTATGCTCCTCTATTTTTTCATCTATGTCTTCTTTAGAGATGTTAGCAATTCTTTTATTATGTTTTTCATTTTTTCTTTTACCTGATATAGTGTTTCTGTTCTAATTTCTTTGATAGCATCATTGAGTTGTCTCTTTACTTCAGTTTCCATCACTGCAGAAACTTCAAGTGTGCAACTCCCGGTCTCTTCCATGTTTTCATCTCCTGGACTTGCTCTGCTTGGGTTGGAGTCCAGGGACTGCCTTTTGCTTCTTCGTTTTGACATATTCCTGGGTTCTTCCAAACAAATGGGTAGTGGGGTCCCAGGCACTTCCCACATTGACTACAATTTCTCTGGAGCGTGACTGTTTGGTTCTCCTGGCCAATGCTGGCCACAGGTATTCAATGGTGGTCACTGGGTGCTCTGGTGCAGCCCCAGCTTCTGTTTTTCCCAGCCCTTGCTGGTTACCTGGGGCAGAAGTGTCCGAAGGGTTGCTGAGTGTGTGCAGAGGCAGGGCCTGCTGCTGCATTCCCAATGAGCTGGTTACCAGCGAGCAGTGTCTCCCAATGTCTGCAGGGGTGCACGTGGGAGCAGGGCCTGCCTTTGCCTTCCCTCTGAGCTGATTACTGGATCTCCCAATGTCTGCTGGAGTGTGCGCAGGAACAGGGTCTGCCTCTGCCATTATTATTATTATTATTATTATTATTATTATTATTATTATTTTGGTACCAGGTATTGAACTCACGACTTTCCACTTGCCAGGCAAGCACTTGTGCCACTGAGCTAAATCCCCAACGCTGATGTGTTTATTATTAAGTTACACAACAAAACACTTTTCTGAAACTCTGCTATCAGTCAGGAAACTAATAATTTAAAGTACTTGATTGCCAAGTATGAATGTGCTTGTCCGACATGGTGCTGCTTCACCCTAGCAAAAGAGTACAGAGTGCAGAGTCAGAGTGAGTGGCCAGGCTGCTGAACTCCATCCCTCTAATAAGTTGGAGGCAGAAAGGAATGCTACAGGCAAGAGGGATTGTACATCTCCACAGCTCAAAATTGCCTTCTAAGGCCCTGATTATTCCAGAGATTCCCTGTAGGCTAAGCAGAACTATTTCTTTACAATGCAAACATCGCAATGACCTATCACTCAACTATCCGTGGAATTCCTTTTTTTATTGCCCTCAGATTTGGACAAGAGAAGAGAGGCCTCTCACCTCAAGGACCACACAATATCAAACACACATTAAAGAACATGTGTATGCATTTGTCACTTGGGCTTGGGAACACTGGCACATCACTATCCCCAATCTTAAACATCCATTCTTGAATCCAATACTACTCAGGCCTCAGAGAATATTTTTCCACATTCCTGACCTTTTGTTCTCTTCTGGTCCAAATATGTTGCTCCTGCCAGCATCAGGCACTGCCTCAGAGGGCAAAGAGGGCTGACATGGCAGGACCCTTTAGTAAGAAAAAAGGCAAATTAATTAACTTGTCAATTCCTTCCTCCCAGAGAACATGAATGAAACAGATTTGGTATAGCACAATATCATTCCTTGTAATGCTGAGCATCCCTTTTCTTTTGTATTCTATTTGTGGTTCCTAAAGTACTTACGAATTATCATAGTGATGCCAAAAATGTGCATGGGTAGCTCAGAAACATACAGAATGTTAAAAAAAAATTCACATTACTCAATTCTTCTTGTAAGGCTAGACATAAGAGAAGAGATGTGTGATCCTGGTTTTTTCCTTTTTTCTTTCTTTTTTCTTTTTTTTCTGTCTTCCTTTCTTTTCTTTCTCTTTTTCTTGCTTTCTTTCTATTAAGAATTGAACACAGGGCCTCTCAAATGGTAGGCATGCACTCTACTTCTGAGCTACATTCTCAGCCCTTTGTATTTTATTTTGAGAAAGGGTTTCTCTAAAGTGCCCAGGCTGACCTCAAACTTAAGATCTTCCTGGCTCAGTCTCTCAAATAGCTGGAATTGTAAGCATGTGCCACCACACCCAGCTATAATGGTTATTTGTACTGGTAATTAAGTTGAGAGAATGAATGCTAGAATTGTAAATAGTTTTTTGTAATTATTTAAAATTGTATTACATTATCAACATTTTAAATAAAAGTCCAAACTTTGCTCAAATAATTTTTATTTTATAGAGAATAAAACAGAATAAAACAAAACAGAGTAGAACAAAACAAAGCAGATCAGAACAGAACAATGCAAGCAATATAGGCCTTCAAAACAAGACAACAGGAAATCAATGGCTGCCATCGTGTCTCTTGTTTTCTTCGAAATAGTTGTTCATACCTTCACACACAATAAATTCAAACAAAACCAAATAGTATAACACCAATCAAAACAAAAGAATCAAAGCATTACAGGCTTTCAAATCAGACACTAAAGAATCACCAATGGCTACCATAATGTATCTTGTTTTCTTCAAGATAGCTGTCCATACCTTCCCATATATTGCAATCAAATAATAGAGAACCGACTAAAACCAATCAAATCAAAGAATAGAAGTGTTATTGTATTTCAAAACATGATGATAATAAATCAGCAATGGCTACCATTATGTCTCATTTAATTTGCAGTAGCTATTCACACCATCCATCACCTTTAATAAAATCAGTTCTTGAAAGCTCTTTAGGAGTAGTTCTAGGCATGTATCAGCCTATACATGTACATCTGTCATTTCTGTGTTAGGCAGAATAACAAAACAAAACACAAGCAAAACAAGAAAAAAAAAGACAAATAAATAATAATAACAGAGTGTTGTTTTAATTTGCATTTCTCTAATGACCAATGAAGGTGAACATTTTTTCATGTATTTATTTGCCTTTTGTATTTCCTCAGTTGAGAAGTATGTTTTCATCTCAGATGCCCATTTTTGGATTGGGTTTTTGAATTTAGGGTCCTGATTTTTTTTTTTTTAGTTCTTTATATGTTCTAGATAGAAGTCCTTTGTCTGAAGGACAGTTGACTAAGACTTTTTCCCAATTTGTAGGTTTTCTTTTCACTCTGTTGGAGATTTCTTTTGACATGCAAAAACTTTTTAATGAAACAAGATCCCAGTTGTTGATTCTGGGAAGTATTTCCCATGCAGTTTGGTTTTTGTTCATGAACTCTCTGCCTACCCCTATGTCTTCAAGATTTCTACCTACTTTGTCTTCCAGCAGATTTAGTGTTTCTTTTCTAACATTTAAATCTTTGATCTGTTTTGACTTTAGTTTAGTGCATGGTGATAGGCTTGGGTCTAGTTTTAGTTTTTGGCATATGGAAAGCCAGTTCCTCCAGCACCACTTATTAGAAAGACTATCTGTCTTCCAGTGAACATGTTTGACCCCTTTGTTGAAGAAAAGGTGGCTGAGTGTGTTTGTAGTCATGGTTGTATCTTCTAACCTATTCCATTGATCTTCTGGTCTGTTTTGATTCCAGTACCATGCTGATTTTATCACAGTAACTTTATAATATAATCCCAAGTCAGGGATTGTGATGCCTCCTGCCTTGCCTTTGTTGCCTAGAATTGCCTTTGCTATTCTAGGTCTCTTCTAGTTCCAGATGAATTTTAAGAATGATTTCTCCGGATCTGTGAGGTATCCTAATGGTATTTTGATTAGAATTGCATTAAATCTGTATAACAATTTTGGGAGAATGGTCATTTTCACAATGTTTGTTCTTCCTATCCATGAGCATGGAATGTCTTTCCATTTTCTGAGATCCTCTTCAATTTCTTTTTTTAGAGTATTGTAATTTTCACTGAATAAATCTTTTATTTCCTTTGTTAGATTGATTCCCAAATACTTCATTTTTTTGGATGCTATTGTGAAGGGTGTGATTTGTCTTATCTCTCTCTCAGTGATTTTGTTGTTTTTGTACAGGAATGCTATCAATTTTTGAGGGTTGACTTTGTATCCAGCCACCTTACTGAATTTGGTTATTACATCTAGAAGTCTTTCAGTGGAGTTTTGGGGGTCTTCTATTTAAAGTACATGTCATCTGCAAATAATAATTTAACTTACTTTCCTATCCTTATTTCTTTAATTTCTTTCTCTTGTCTAATTGCTGTGGCTAATGTTTCCAGCACTATATTGAATAGGAGTGGTGATAGTGGACACCCTTGTCTTGTTCCCAATTTTAGAGTGAAAGCTTTCAGTGTTTGATCATTTAATGTGACGCTGGCTGTTGGTTTGTCATAGATGGCTTTTATCAGATTGAGGTAAAGGCCATCTATTACAATTTTCTGTAGGGTTTTTATCATGAATGAGTGTTGGACTTTATCACAAGCTTTTCTGCATCTATTGAAATGATCATGTGATTCTTATCTTTGGCTCTCTTGATACGGTGTATTACATTTATTGATTTGCATATGTTGAACCATCCCTGCATTCCTTGGATGAATCCCAGTTGGCTGTGGTGTATAATTTTCTTGATGACTTGCTGCATTCTGTTTGCTAGTATTTTATTGAGGATTTTTGCATCTATGTTCATTAGGGAGATTGGCCTCTAGTTCCCTTTTTTGGTTGAGTCTTTTTCTGGTTTTGGTATTAGGTTAATACTTGCTTCCAGAAATGAGTTAGGGAGGCTTACTTTCCTTTCGATTTCATTGAAGAGTTTGAGGAGTGTTGGCATTAAGTCTTCCTTGAATTTCTTATAGAATTCAGCCATGAATCCATTAGGACCTAGGCTTTTCTTTCTTGGTAAGGTTCTAATGTAATGCTGGGGATCTAGCTCAGCGGTCTAAGCGCCTGCCCGGCAAGCACAAGGTTGTGAGTTCAATCCCCAGTGCCGCAAAAAAAAAAAAAGGTTCTAATGTAATGGCATTTTCAATTTACTTAACTGAAATTGGGTTATTCAGCAATTTTACATCCTCTTGATCCAGTTTAGGTAATTCATATGTTTCTAGAAATTTGTCTATTTCTTCTGTGTTATCGAACTTATAAGAGTAAAGAGTTTTGAAGTAGGTATTGATGATATTCTCTATTTCTATAGGGTCTGTAGTGATTTCACCCTTCTCATTCCTTATTGCATGAATTTGAGTTTTTTTCTTTCCTTTTTTTAATAAGGTTGGCTAGGGGCTTATCAATTTTATTTATTCTTTCAAAGAACTTTTTGATTCATTGATTCTTTGTATTGTTTTCTTAGTCTTGATTGCATTAATTTCTGCTCTTCTCTTTATAATTTCCCCCCTTCTTTTAGCTTTGGGCTTGACTTTGTCTTTTTTTTTCTAGATGTTTGAGGTGTAACATCAGGTTGTTTATTTGTGTTCATTCCATTTTCCTGATGTGTGAATTCCATGCCATAAATTTCCTTCTGAGGACTGCTTTCATTGCATCCCGTATGTTCCAGTAAATCATATTTGTATTTTCATTTGCTCGTAGGTATTAATTTCTTCTTTAATTTCCTGTGTGACCCATTGACTATTAAGGAGTGTATTATCTAATTTCCATGTGTTTACAGAGTTTTGCAGTTTCTTTTGTCATTAATTTTCAGTTTCATGGCACTATGATCAGATAATATGCATGGGATAATTTTGATTCCTTTGCACTTACTTAAGCATGTTCTATGGGCTAGTATATGGTCTATTTCAGAGAACGTCCCATGCAAAGCTGAGAAGAATGTATATATTCTGATGTTGTTAGGTGGAATACCCTGTACATGTCTACCAAGTCCATTTGTTCACAAGTTTGATTCAGTTCTGTTATTTCTTTGCTGATTTTTTGTCTAGTTGATCTGTCTCTTTGTGTCAAGGAGGTGTTAAGGTCTCCCGTTATAATTGTGTTATTGTTTATTTGATTTTTTGTTTCTATTAATATTTGTTTTATATAGCTGAGTGCTCCCATATTTGGTGCATATATTTTTAAGATTGTTATTTCTTCCTCTTGGAGTTTTCCCCTAACCAGTATGTAGTGACCTTCTTTATCTCTTTTAATCATTCTTGGTTTGAAGTTCACATTGTCTGTGAACAAAATAGCTACCCCTGCTTTTTTGTTCTTGTTGCATGAAGTATTTTCTATCCTTTGACTTTCAGTCTATGAATTTCCTTTTGGGTTAAATGGGTTTCTTGTAGACAGCATATGGTTGGATGTTGTTTCTTGATTCATTCTTCCAGTCTGTTTCTTTTAATTGGTGAATTGAGGCTATTTACAGTGATGGTTATAACTGACATATGTTGGCTTGTTTTTGTCATGTTATCTTTCTGCTGTGGTTTCCTTACCTTTTGCCTCTGTTTAATTGTTTGCCCTGCTTAGTGGTTTTCTTCTGTTGGTGTTCTTGAAGTCATAGCTATTTTTCTGTCTATCTAGAGTACCTTTCAGTATTCTTTGCAGGGTTGGTCTGGTGGTCATTAAGTTCTTCAGCTGCTCTCTCTCATGGAAGTATCTTATTTCTCCGTTGATTTTGAAGGATAGTTTTTCAGAGTACATCAATCTGGGTTGGAGGTCATTTTCCTTTAGGATTTGAAATACTTCACTCCATGCTTTTCTTGACTTATTTGTGTTGAGAAGTCTGCTGTGATTCTGATGGGCTTTCCTTTATAGGTGATTTGTTTCTTTTCTCTAACAGCTTTTAATATTCTGTACTTATGTTGAATTTCTGGGATGTTGATTAGTATATGTCTGAGTGTAGATTTATTTTGGTTATCACTAATTGGAGTTCTATATGCTTGACTTATCTGTTTGTCAGTTTCCTTTCTCATGTTTGGGAAATTTTTGGCTATTATTTCTGTAAATAGTCTTTTTATATGATTTGTGTTGTCTCCTTTTTCGTTCACACCTATCAATCTTATATTGTTTTTCTTTGCATTATCTTGCAACTGTTGAATTGTTATTTCCTGATTCTTTGTTATTTTTAAAAGACCTTTCCTTTCTTGTTCACTAGCTGCCATCTTGTCTTTGAGATCTGAGAATCTATCTTCACATTCATTGAGGTGGCTTTGTCAGTTTTTGATGGAATTTTTCATTTCCTGGATATCTCTTTGAATCTGTTTCACGCATTCTATTTCTTTCTTGTATTGTTCATTCAAGGTTTTCATCATTTTACAGTGCTCCTCTATTTACTTAACTATGTCTTGTTTAGATGTGTTCAGCATTTCTTTCATTACATTTATCATTTCTTGTTTTACCTGGGAGATTATTTCTAATCTGAGTTTCTTTACAGCTTCATGGAGTTTGTTGTTTTGTTTTTTTTTTAACCTCAGTTGCTATCATTTCAGAAGTTTCAGGTGTATGGCTTATACTTTCTCCTATGTCCATGTCTGTTAGGCTTGTTTGGAATGGGCTGAATGTGTGAGATTGGATTTTGCCCTTTTGTTTTGTCATTTTCCTGTATTCCCCTGTGATAGCTGAATGCGAAGTCTCAGTTGTTTCCTAGGTTGAGCATGGTTGTCTGCACTGCAGGGTGTTTCCCAGTTGACAAGGGGTCATTAGGCAGGCCTTACTTCAGGCACTAGAAGTTTCCCTAAGTTGGGGGAGTATGCTGGGTGGACCTTCAGCATGCCCCACTTTGTATGGCAAGGCTCTCCAGCTGCTTGAAGTTACTAGGCAGGGCCCCACAAGGTTACATGTGGAGTCCCAAGGCTGGGTGGCTAGGTGAAATTCTCTGTGCACAACTTCAGTCCACACCAGGCTCGCCTCCGAGGCACACTGCTGCTTGGAGTTGCTGAGCAGGCCCTGGGCTGGACTCCTGGGCTATTCCAAATCTCCCCAATTGATTGGCAAGGGTGGGAGCAGCCCTACCAGGTTGCACGTGATGACCCCAAGCCTCAGGGCTAGATGGAGATGGCCGTGTGCGCTTTCAGCTCACACACAGCCCACTGCCCGCTCAAATAATTTTTTTTTTGGTAATTTAAGTTTGAATTTATGTTTGGAAATAAAAACACAAATTAAAAAACTTACAAAATTGTCACACAAAGACCCATCTTAGGCTATTATTACATGCTGCATCTACTTAGAAAAAGTTAATAGATCTTATCAAAACAAACAGATGTCAATTGTAAATGTAAATTCCTTTCTTTGAGCCAAAAGGAAGTTCACATGAAATGTCAGACTCAAAGTTTATGAAACACACAGGTGCAGTCATCTGTGGCCAACCACCTCCATGAACCAGAAGCCTTGGAGCCTGGTCTCCTTGGTTGGGGCTGAGCTCTGGTCTGCAGTTTCCCCATATGCATAGAGGGGCTTTGACTGGTGCTTCTAAAGCCCTATGTGCTGTGGTCCTTTCAATTCAAGTAACAGAAAAATGTTACCACTATTTTTCCTCTGATTGTAAACTTAAACTGAATATAGCATGCTTACAAATTATACTAGAAAGAATACTACAATTTTTGTGGCTCTTTGGAAAAGCTCCATTTTAAGAATTTCTCAGTTGGAGCTGGGCCTGGTGGCACACACCTGTAATCCCAGCACTCAGGAGGCTGAGACAGGAGAATTGTTGTGAGTTTGAGACCAGCCTGGGCTACAAAGTGAGCTCAAGGCCAGCCTGAATGGCATAGCGAGACCCTGTCTCAAAAAAACAAGGGCTGGGGATTTAGCTCAGTGGCCTAAGCACCTGCCTGGCAAGTGTGAGGTCATGAGTTCAATCCCTGGTGCCACACACACAAAAAAATAAAATTCTTAGTTGGTTCACTTTTTCAAGTGCATTGTAAGTATCTTCCACACACACTGTATGGTCCTAAAGAAATCATCTGAGAGGACTTTTCTAAAGTGGCATCTGTAGCTCTGCAAGTTTGAACAGAGCCACATCTCTGCTCATGTTTGAACCATCTTCTCTTGAATTACAGATCACCCAGCAGATCCATTTACTGTTCTTTCCTTACATTCCACTGTTTCTTATACAAACAATATTTTAGTATGTTTCTGCAGAATTTCTTCATATCCCTCTAGTAACAGTTTGAGGTTTTTACATAGTAGATCAGATATTTTTCTGGTCTGTAAATTCCATCTGATTTGTATAAGAACAAATGAGAAGAAACATGCTGGTAGATCTTAGCACCTTATAGTTATGACTCTGTCCCTCCATTAATATTGCATATTAGCCTTAAAAGAATCAATTCAGTTTACTCATACTTTGTCTTAAATATATTCTTTCCTTATCAATTGTGGGCATGTTTTTTTTTACAAGAAATACATGCTCAGAACAAACATCACAAAAATCATGAGCTATAATAAGTGATTTTAAAATGCAGTTGATTTTGTTACACATATCAGTTCTAACATAAAGGTTTAAGCCTTTGACCATGCTCATAGATCCTCAATGTCTAAAATACATTAGTCCACAACATCATTTCTATAGTCTAACGAAAACTAGAGCACACACTCTTTAAGTGTGTAGGAGAGTGTCATTAAAATTCACTACTGCAATGTTCAACTTCCTCATAATTATTTGAAAATTTATAACATAATCAAAATGTTGCTAATTATGAGATATGATTCAATAATTTCTCTACATAATGATTATACCAATATCCGTATTTATTTGCTTCTAATTAAATTCAATTCCAACCACCCGATTCTGAGTTTGAGGTAGCTTCATTATGGGTCTTTTGCTAGGAAAATGGTATGGTTCTGAAGCATTCAATTAGAGAAGGAAATAACAGTATCATTTATATTATTTCCTCACTTCCCATATAAACTTTAAAAAAAAGTTAATCAAAATACAGTTTTTTTGTGAGCATGGACATAATACATGGAATTTATTTCTTTGCATGAAAAGTGAGATCACAGGAAAAGGATTCAAATTCTGTTGCTACCTGCCGGTTAACCCGAGTAAGAATGTACGTAAACTCAAGCTTGTGTACATACAATTTCAGCACAGCACAAAGTGACTGAATGAACCAGGATCCATCCTTTGAATTTCACCAGGAATAGTAACCTGGTGCTGTGGAATATGCATGCAAAAAGTCGGCCTCTACTGGTATTTTCTGGCATGCCATGTCATCATCAAAACCACTGTCCGTCTCAATGCCACAGTCCAGTTCTGTGCCCAGCAAACCTGAATAATGAAAAGTTTGGATTTTCTAGTTAGGCTTCTACAAAGATCCCCTCTGAAGAACTTTGCTAATCTTTTCAGGTCAACAGGTCCATTTGTTCCAAAAATTTTTCCTTCTTCCCATGGCTTAGAATTACACAAATAAAGCTGCTCCTTTTGCTATGACCTTTAGAAACCTTTTACATCAAGTCTATTACTTGTTCACATGTAAGATCATTTTTATTCCTCACTTCATATTTCAAGTTCAGAAATGTTTCTCTGATGTTTGCTGCATCTACATCTGCACCAGATCGAGCTGCCATTCCAGTGCTTTTATGAACATTCTTATTATTAATTACTATACATAAACCCATTTCAGGATAATCCATTTTGTATCTATTGTCCAAGAATATTCCAGATTACATTGATTTGCTTCCATGTATGATCTTTGTTTCTAAATTTTTAATGGATTTTGCATCCACTGAGTTTTCCGTGTTCTCCATGGCTACTTTTCTTAACTCTCTACTCCACTAAGCTCCAGCACAGTTTCTGTCGCTGGCACTGCAACCCTGAGAAGTCCCGCTCAAATAATTTTAATAAAATTTTTTTTGCAATACTGGGGATTAAATCCAAGATTCAGACTGAATTATATCCCAGCCTTTTTATTTTTTTATTCTGAGACAGGGTGAGACAGGGTCTTGCTAACTTGCCCAGGGAGCACTTGCTTTGCAGTCCTTCTGCCTCAGCCCTCCAGTGTGTGAGGATTACAGGCACGAGCTGCTACATTTGTCTTTCACATTCATTAATTATAATTCCTACTTTGCCTTTAATGTTAATAATTTCTATTCTTTAAAAATAAATTTTCTTCTAAAATATTCAATTTTATTTCTACATTTAGTTTCATTTTATACTTTTGATGGAAACACATTTAAATTTGACACTTTTTGAATATAATTACTTTTTAAAATCCTCTAGGTAATTATTGTCAAAAACATATTAATTATTAATATACTCTGATCATAATTATATAACTAGTAATTTTTTCTGCCATAAAAGGAAAAATGTATGGGCTAGATGATTACTCATAAAACACGTATTTATCCATCAATAGCACATGCCTAATAGTTAAATTTAGCTATTTTATGTTTTATGGACTTTCAGATATATGAATACTATAATTTTCCAATTTTGAAAACTTTGCCACTCATTATAAAGCCATACCTATCAGTGTAGGAATAGAAGATATTGTTTAACAGTTTAATTTATAATTTTTAAACATTTAGTGTATTTTTCCCCTATACCTTACATACCATAAATGTTAAGGATGGGCCCAGACTCTTTAATCAGATAACCAGATTATTCTTTTTCTAAAATTTAGCTAATAATTACTAACTTACTGAAATTAAACATGTGTCAGGTCTAGCTATATAGTATCTCATGTAGTATCTCATTAAATTCTCTCAAGAGCCCTGTCTCATTATCTCCACTTTACAGAGAGGAAAATGAAGCTTGAACCCCTTAGATAACTTCCTCCTGGTTACACAATCACTAAGTCTTGGAGCTGGAATTTGAATCTCAGAGGCTTGAGTAACTCTGGACAAGGGGACTCAGGGAGAGCTGACCTGGATGGGTACCCCTAGGCTCAAGGAAGATAACACACAAGGATCTGAGTATTGCTGCAAGGAGAAGACCACCCTGACGCCACAGTGTGAACAGAGAGAGCTGAAATGGTTTCCAGGGAACATCACTCAGGCACCAAAGGCTACAAATTACCCTGTGATAAGCAGGAGTACCAGATGAACAATTCTACATGTCTTCTGGAGTTCAACAATGGGCAGGCAAGAAAAATGTTCCATTTATTGTTGTTACTCTTGATGCTCAGTCTCTCTTCTCTCTCTCTCCTTTCCTCCTTCCCTCTCTCTCCTTCCCTCCTCCCATTCATCCCACCTTCTCTTATTTCTTTCCACTATTTCCTTCTCTCCTTTCCTTCCTTCCTTCCTGCCTGCCTGCCTGCCTGAGTGCAAATGTATATTAAGCTACTACTATTTACTAAGCACTATGCTAGATACTGAACAAAACATACAAGGTCTTATTCTTATAGATCTAACCATCTAGTTGGGAGATAAACTGCAAGCCAACACGAGAGTAATGAAAATCACAGTGATAAAAGGCTATGAAGGAAAGGTAAAATGTGCTTGAATGTCAGGAATGTGATATTTAGGGTTGACCATCAAAGGGTCAGAGGACTATCTGCTATGGTTGATACACTGTATCAACTTGAGAAGTTTAGAAGTTTAGCTAAAAGACTCAGCAGGGAGCCAGGATCCTTACTTTGTAAATATCCTCATCCTGTGCAAGAAGAGGGCACAGAGATTTTGAGTGCTACACCCGCGGGGTGGGATGGGGGGGTAGCCTGCATACACTATAAGGGAGAAAAAGAGGCTTGCTCTCCCCTCTTTTCTAATCTGGCTGCTTTTGCTAGCTGCTCCCTTGAAGTGTTGCCCTAGTGCCATGCCACCCTGCCTTGGAGCCAGCTGATTATGGACTGAAACCTACAGAAACTGTAAGCTAAATAAACCACTCCTTCCTTCATTTTGGATGTTGAGTGTTTTGTCCCAGCAATGAGAGAAAAGTAACCAAGACAGTATCACAGGCTGAGAAAGTAGCGTGGGTGGAAGCCCTGTGAATAGAGGGTACCTGTTGGTTAAAGAATAAAGGTCCTAAAAGGAGGTCAGTAGAGTTGGATGTATATAAGGGGGAAGAGTTCCAGACCTTTCCTCTCATGGGTCTCCACATTAAAGCCCACTGGCTAAATCCAGCACACTGCCTGCTTATAAATAAAGCTTTATTGGAGTACTGCCATATCCATTTGTTTACTCTCTGTGGCTGATGCTTTCAGCTGCAACAGCAAGGCTGAACAGTTGCAATGAGGCCACTATGCCTCGCAAAGTCTAAAGTATTTATTCTCTGTCCTTTCAGAAAAAATTCACAAACGGCTAACCCAGACAGTGGACATCAGACCTTTCCAGCCCATCAAAGACCATGCCCCTTATTCTAACAGCTTTGGGAAATCAGTGAAGAACACAGGAAACAATAGGCTTCAGTTTTATAAGAAGTAATTAGGGGCTAAGTAAATACTCACACTGCCAGGATACCCCAGTTCAGACCTTCTGAAGGCCTCTTTCAGAGGACTGTGGCATTAATCTCTGCAGGCATGGGTTCCAGGTGCTTTCTTGCCTGTGGCAAGGTCCCCATCATTTCCTTTTTATCAGACCTTCCACATTAGTCAGATTATTTTGGGAACAAATTACAAAACATAAACCAGCTATAAAGCAAACAAACAAAAAAAAAAGAATGGGAGGGCATTAAGGTTCACAAAATCCAAGAAAGAGCAACAGAAAATAGAGCCTGCAGCACCTGAACCAATAACTGATCATATTGAGAACCATCCATCTCTCCACTCACCTCTTATCTTTCCATGACTATTTAGCTTCCTTTGTAAATAGACATTCTCCACTGACTCACTCCAGATCCATATTCTCCCAGATTAGGCACCCAGCAAAAAGAGAGACTTTACTTTCTATGGCAGCTTGTAAATTCTGACTGGCCCCACTTGAGTCACAAGCCCAGGCTCTCTAGAGCAATCACCATCATCAGAGGGACTGAGTACATAAATCGGCCAGGCCTGCATCAGTAATGTGTCTACCCTTAAGTCAGGGGCTGGGCCTAAAACTGAGAACTCTAGAACAATGCAGAAGAGGAAAAGACAGCCCCTCTTCCCCCAAAATAATGGTAGGATCTATAATACCTGCACTCTTGGAGGCTGAGGCAGGAGAATGGAAAATCTGAGCTCAATTTAGACTACTTAATGAATTAGATCCTGTCTCAAGTCCTAGGTTCAATCCCCACGTATCAGTGGAGCTGCATGCCTTCTGGGGTCTGTAGGGAAAAAGCCACTTCCTACCCTTTCTAGCTCTCAGAGGCTGGATACCCTCCTTGCACCTAGACCCTTCCTTCTTCAAAGCCAGCAATAGTCAGTTGAGTCATTCTCATATCATATCACTCAGACTCTCCCTTTTGCCTTCCTGTCTACTTTTAAAGATCTTTGTTATTACCTAGGGTCCAACTGGATAATTCATATTAATCTTATCTTATTAGCAAGCTTAATCCCATTTTTATTAATGCCTCTTTACCTTGCAACCTAGCATATGCACAGGTCCTGGAGATTCAGACATGCATATCTTTGAGAGGCCATTATGAATGTGATCACAAAATAAGGCAAACATTTAAATTTTTAAAAAGTTATTACTGTGAAAGACACATTATCATTAATGCCCCTCAAAATACTTTCCCTCACTTCAAACACATTTACCCTATTGCTCATACCACCTTCTGAAGCAGTTTTAGAAGTTCTCTTTGGAGAGTATCTTTAGTTACATTGCCGTGGTTGCCTCCATGTCCAAAATTGTTTTGAAACATTCAGCTTTTTTTCGTGGTCATTTAGGCTTTGAGGAGAAGCCAGAAGTCACACAGTGCCAGAACCAGGGAATAAAGTGGATAAAGATACACCATCATGTTTTTATTTGACAGAAATTTTCATAAGTAGTTGATCAACAGGATGATAAAAATACATTGAATGTCCAAATTTTAAAAAATATTATTACTATAAAAGATATGTTGCATTAATCCCTTTCAAAATACTCAAAATATTCCTCTGTGCTTTGAATATAATTATCCTACAGCTCATGGAAATGTATCCTTCTTTTTTTTTTCTTTTTTCCTTGTAGTTCTGGGTTTGAACTTGAGTCCCTGCATGTACTAAGCACGGGCTCTGCCACTAAGCTACTTCTTCTTCAGTCCCAACAATGTATCCTTTACTGTAACATGTTTCAAAAATTAAAAATTCATTATATATACTGTATTTTTATATCACCCCTTATATTCATCCATCATAGAAATAACTGGGTTTGGAACAGATAGGCAACATGATCAGATTTGTATTTTAACACAATCACTGTGGCTGCTGTGTTGAAACAGATATCAGGGTGGCATGAACAGAAGTAGAAAAGACAGTTAAGT
>RJWT010023703.1:0-16732 GCA_004365215.1 Cuniculus paca | reverse complement strand
TGCATACTCCACCCAGCATAGGTGAATCAGCACAGGCTGGGAAAAACAGAGACAACCCAGGACCAACACACCCAATGAATACCATTGGATACCCATAGCCAGCAGGGGCTAGAAACACCAAACAGTCTCACTTTGGAGAAATTGTACCCAATGCAGGAAGTGCCTGGGACCTCACTAACCATTTGTCTGGAAGACTCCATCATGTACCATGTTCATTGCTTTGTTTTGATAGACTTTACACTGTTTGGTTGTATTCTTTTCAAATAAAAAACATAAAAAAATCAGTTTAATAAATTTTATTTAGAAAATTCACACCACAGCTCAGGTCCATGGCAATTGAACTTTTTCCAATATGACACTTCCAGAGATTTTGCAAAAAATTTACTCCTGAAAGTTCTAATTTGAGTTCCATGCATTGATTTCAAATCAAAAATTTTAAAATATCTAAAGATCTACTCAAAATCTCTTTGCAGGTTGAAAGTGCCTTTCCTAAAACTTTTTCTCCCATACACTGCAAATTATCTCTTTGTTCTAGTTCACAAATATGCTAACTTTCATGAACAAGTACAGTTTTGTTTAATAAAACACCAACTTGAGTTTGTATTTGTGTGATGCACTTTTCCATCAAGATATTTTTAGCTTCAAAAAGAGACAGAGTACATTATTTTTCATTGACTGTTCCTTTGTTCCCTTGTTTTTACAGACATTTTCTAGGCCTTGGCTTCATGATCATACAGTGATCCTGGTAAACCCAAAGATGAGGTTCAGTTTGTTCAATTCAGAGACAAAGAGGCTGAAAAGGATGAGCTGAAGAAAAAATTCTGGATGTAATTTGTTCCCCAAACCATGCTATCATAAAGGAAAGTGCTAGAAAACACAGCTGTGGCAAAAGCCACAAGTGCTTCTGCATTAGGTTGAAGAAAAGGCTAGGAAATACCATAAATTCCTGGAAGCCACAAGAGTGCTAGAAGCCCCAACAGTGGACCAACTCTTCTCTCCAAAGATCTGCTTGCTGCTTTTCCTGTCCCTTTATGTATTAAAAGAAATGTTTGAGGAAAGATTCTCAAGGCACTTTCTGAGATGGTTGCTGAGAGATTCACCATTTAATATAAGGTGTTGATTTGAGTATTGTGTCACTAGACACCATCACACATTCAGAATTTAGTGGTTTTAGTCACTGATAAATACCAAGATTTGTAAAGCCTACTGACCTTTGAAGGATAGAAAAACTTGCTGGCTCATGCATAGTGGAGATTTAGAAGCTTCCATTTAGCTATATTACTGAAATTGCATCTCAAACTTTAACTTAAAAGGTATGCTTCATTTTTTAAATTTATTCGCCTTACTTTTCAAGGTAAGTGTAAGATTGGAGTTCATCACAGTTGCAAATAATTATTTTAGCTATGCTTATTGCATTTGTATTTTGATCAACTATACCATGAGTAGGTATTCTATGTATTAAGTTATTATTTGTACTCCTAGTTTCAATTATATTGACTGAATCATGATACATAGTCAACATATTCACTAAGCAAATAACTTTGAAAATAAATTAATGGTTTCAAAAAGTATAGTGTTTCAGACTTACTATCCTCTCTTTTTAAATAATCAAATCCACAGAAGCAATGGAATATGAAAATGTTACAAAATTTATACTCCTGGGTCTTTCTAGTGACGAGGATGTAAAGGCTGCCTGCTCTGTGCCCTTCTCACTTTGCTATCTTGCAATTCTCTCAGGAAACCTGGTCATTCTCCTCACCATCATTGGAAGCCACCTTCACAAAAAGCCCATGTACTTTTTCCTCAGCTACCTGTCTCTCATGGATGTGTGCTTCACTTCCACAGTGGCCCTCAAACTGATCATAGATTTTTTGATTCAATGGAATACCATCTCCTACAGTGGCTGCATGGTCCAGATGTTTTATGCCCACTTTTCTGGCACCACTGAGATCTTTATCTTGGTGGTTATGGCCTATGACCATTATGTGGCCATCTGCCAACCCTTCACTATATGGCTGTCATGAACAGACAGGTGTGCTATGTCCTTCTAATGGCCTCTATTATTGGAGCCTTTCTCCATTCACTCATGCAGGTATTGATTATTATTGATCTTCCCTTCTGTGGCCCCAGTCAGATAGACAACTATTTCTTTGATGTTCTCCCATTGCTGAAGCTGGCCTGCACTGACACAAGGCTCTCATTTATTACAATCACTACCACCACTGGGTGCTGTCCATTTTGATATTTGTTGCCCTGTTGATTTCTTACATCATGATCCTGCACACCTTGAAGACCCACTCTTCTGAGGGCCACCACAAAGCCCTCTCTACCTGCGGTTCACAGGTCACTGTTGTGTTCCTGTTCTTCCTGCCTCTTATCTTCAACTATGCCCTTATAGCTGATTCCATCAGTGATGACAGTGTTGGCTCTGTTTTACACTGTGATTGGCCCCTTGTTCATCTCCCCATCTACACCTTGAGAAACACAGACATGAGCAAAGCCATGAGGAAAGTGTGGTGCTGAGACCAACTGTCTGGAAGGAATTGAAGTCTCTGCTGCTGAAGCCCTTGTTCAATCTTCTATCTGAAGATTCAGTGTCATCAAATGCAGCAGGGGCTGAAAGGTAGGGTGTTCACTTCAAAAGTCACCAGACTTGGCAAGAAAAGGTTCCCTATCACTTTCTGTTTATTTTTCCATGCCTTTATCCATGGATAGCTTTATCTCCAGTTCCTTCTCAGTCCTGATACCTGTAACTTACCCTGTCCATCATAATCCTGAACACAATGACTTTGATGATAATATTATCAGCACAAACTAAACATATTGCATGTTTAGCAGCTGTGCCCCGACTTAGAAAACAGAAATCTTGACTGAAACTTTTGTTTTAGAAGAAAGTTCTGACCACTTTCTTTTTGAGGTATCCATTGTAGATAAAACATAAAGAATTGTGAAAGTGTCCAAGGGTTGGTAAAAAAAAAAAAGATGAATGTTTAAGTTATATAAAACTTATTACAGTGAAGATACATTTCAAAGAACAATGAAAAAGTTATGTTTGGTGCTAGAGGAGTATTTTGTTGGTGGATTAAAGGCAATGTCTCTTTTACTACAATAAATTTTTTTAAATGATATATTTAAGGTCATTGGTTGGGGGAATGGAGTAGAGGGGAGAGGTGGGACACAGGGGTTGAGGCTGGCTGGCGTGGCTTTATATGGTGGAGCTGTCTGCTACAACTGCAGAGACTCTTCTCTCACAACCCCCAGGGCAGCGCTGGTACCAGAGGCTATCGCTTCCAGCCGCTGCCATGACACTTGATCAGAGGGGGACAACAGGATTTACATAAATGAACATTTCCTATAAAGACAGTAACAGAAAAAGAAGGGAAACACTGAAATCAGTCAATGTAAGAGTAACTATAGTGGATGCTGGGTTGGAATTTGCCATTCAGCCCAATACAACTGGGAAACAACTTTTTTGATCTGCAGTATGTTGATAGCAAAGGTTATTCTACATGGCTTAATCTAAAAAAAAGGTGACACCTCAAGATGTTAAAAAAGAAGAATCCCTTAAAGTTCAAGTTTAGAGCTAACTTCTTTCCTGAAGAAGTTTCTGAAGAATTAATTCAAGAAATAGCACAAAGACTTTTCTTCTTGCAAGTTAAAGAAGGCATCTCAAACAGTGAGATATACTGTCCACCAGAAACTGCTGTTCTTTGGGCTTCCTATGCTGTCCAAGCCAAATATGGAGATTATAATAAAGAGATACATAAACCAGGCTACCTGGCTAATGATGGACTGTTACCCCAGTGTGTTTAAGAACAACAAAAACTGAAAAAAGAATAGTGGTGTTATGGTTGATACACTGTGTCAACTTGATCAGTTTAGAAGTTTCACTGACAGACTCAGCAGGGAGCCAGGGTTCTTACTTTGTAAATATCCTCATCCTGTACAAAGGAGGGCAAGGAGACTTTGGGAGTGGTACATCCACTCTGAGAGGAGGCAGGGGTGGTGGGTTGTGTACAAGATAAAGGAGGAAAAAGGTCTGTTTTCCCCTTTTCTCTCTTTTGCTCTGGCTACTGTGTTGAAGTGTTGCCCTGTGCCATGCCACTCTGCCTTGAAGCCAGCTAACTATGGACTGAAATCTCCAAAAACTCTAAGCTGAATAAATCTTTCCTTGCTTCACTTTGGGTGTCAGGTGTTTTGTCCGAGCAATAAGAGAAAAGTAACTAAGACAAGTAGGAAGAAAGAATACAAAGCTGGCATGAAGAACATAGAGGAATGCAAAGAAAGATTTGATAATGAAATATTTGAAGATTACACATGCTCTAGAAATGTATGGGGTCAACTACTTTGAAATAAAAAAAAAGAAAGGTACTGAATTGTGGCTAGATGTTGATGCTTTGTGCCTGAATATTTATGAGCATGATGACCAGTTAACAACTAAAATTGGCTTACCCTGGAGTGAAATCAGAAATATTTTATTTAATGTCAAAAAAATGTTATGAAACCAGTAGACAAAAAGGCACCTGTCTATTTACTTTTATTTGTTTTTGTACACCTCGTTTGAGAATCAATAAGCAGACATTGGCTTTATGATTGGGAAACCATGAACTATATATATGAAGAAGGAAGCCTGACACTATTGAAGTACAACAGATGAAGGCTCAAACTAGGGAGGAGAAACACCAGAAGCAGTTGGAAGGGGCAAAATTAGAAAATGAAAAGAAGAAAAGAGAAATAGCAGAAAAGGAAAAGGAAAGAATAGAATATGTAAAGGAGGAACTAATGGAACATCTAAGGCAAATAGAAGAACAGACAATCAAAGTCCAAAAAGGACATAAAGTAGAAATACTAATGATTTGCATATCAAAAAACAACTCAAAGAAGCACTGAAGAATGTAAGGGAGACTGCATAAGAAAGAATATGAAGCATCTCTATCAAGGCAATTTCTAAGCAGTCATCTTTAAGGCAAAAGGCATTCATTTTGTTTGTTTTACCAATAAAGTTTTTCCAGGCTATTCTAAAAAAATAATAAATGATACATTCAATATGGTTTTGATCAACTTGCATTGATCAAATGTTTGTGTCAAGTTCTGTCAAATAAAAAATATGTTGTGACATTATGCAATTTTTTTAACTGGATCCAGCACTGTGTAACTTCTGGTTCCCTACAAAGTGACCATGAATTAATTGAGAACCTCCAGAGGTCATAGCAGTGCAACTGGAGATGAGAAAGGGCATCAAAAACTTTTTCATAAAGTGGCAAGAAGGGTGGAATAAATATGTTTGAAGGGAGGGAGAGTATTTTGAGAGGATTAATAACAATGCATCTTTTACTCTAATAGCTTTTTAAAAAACATGTAAGTACAATATACAACCTAGTTTTAGATCACAGTAAGAATCTGTTGTATGTCATAACTATTTACATTAAGAAATGTGCTTCTAAAATAATGCAATGTAATTATGCAATGCACTTATCTATTTACTTTTATTTGATTAAAGCTATTGTGATAAATCCTCAGTACCCTATTGGTGATGTATTTTAATAATCAGAATTTTCATGTTGGAGTATTTGTATCATCAAAATGTTGCAATATGAATTTCCAGGACTCATCCCCACATAGAATCAGCAGTTTGGATAACTACCCATATATACACACCTTTACAGGAACTAAGGAAATCAACCAGGTGAGACATTGTAACACCAGGTGTATAGCACAGATGTAAAAACGAAATACCTTGAATAAAAAAATAAATTTTAATTTTTTCCGTTTCCATGACCCTAGAAATGAAAAGTGGAGGAAAAAGTGAGAATTGAGCAGGATATGTTACCCAGGATCTAAAATTGTGCCTGCTCCAGTGAAATCTTGTACAGTATACACCCTCCTCACCACATATGATAGTCCCAGTGTATGTGAATTCAGGCTGCAGGACACTGTCAGTGGATGCAAGAAGGAGAGCTATCTCAGTGCTCAGAAACCTCAGCAGACCAAAGTTCAAAGCCCACTTCAAATTGTCAGAACCTGACATGGGCCCAGGCTTCAAGATGGTTCCAGAGGACATAGACTCCAGACTCACTCCTATGTGCCTCATGAACAGACCCTTCTCAGGGGAGCCATATGTTAAGTAAGAATTCACAGAAGCACATACTAGGCCTACTCATCTTTAACTAAGTTACCAGACCAGCCTTCCAAGGGATTTCTGCAACAAGTTTTCTAACCACCCACTCTACCACTGACATACACCCACGACCGTAGAGTTACTCTTAATTTTGTCTTTAGAAACTTGAAGGTGGAGGAGTAGCAAGCAGCAACTCACACCTTCTCTGAGATCTGGAATGGAAACACCTGGAAAATGACTTCTTAGAAAAGTTAAAGAGAAGAACTTCAAGAATCAAAAAAGAGCCTACAGACCAGGAGATATAGCTCAGTGGCACAAATGCCAGCATGGCAAGCACAATGTCCTGAATTCAATTCCCAGAACCTACAGGAAAGCTAAAAAATCACAAAGAAGGCCAAGCGTGGTGGCTCATGCCTGTAATCCAAGAATTTGGGAGGCTGAGACAGGAGGATCATTGTGAGTTCAAGATGAGCCTGGTCTATGAAGTGAGCTCAATGCCAGTGTCAATTGCATAGTGAAACCCTGTTTCAAAAAAAAAATCACAAAAGAACAAAAGACACTGCAGAGGAAAGAGTGAAGCAGTCTAGAATGTTAACACTGGCTCCCAGCGTGAGAAAAGGAACTCTACATACACAAGATGAGACTGGAAAGAACCAATAAAGACAGCAGTCTCAGTCATAAACAACAGGCCAGCAGCACTAGCCCCAGGAAAAATCCACAAATATTGTAAGCTGTGATACAAGGTGGGGTTTTTCTCTGAATGTGACTTCCTCATCATGGCAACTATGAAAACATGCACACTGCAGTGACATCATATGTAGCAGTGGCATAGTCAGGACTCATTTTGAGAGGGATTTATTGTTTAAAACTAAGCTACACCAGGAATTATAAGTCACACAGCAATTGTATTTCAGGGTCTGTGGTATCATTCTACCACTGTTCATGGTTGGCACACAGCCTCAAGACAGTTGTGGAAAGGGAGAGGGCTTGTTGCAGGAGTTCAAACAGTGGTGAGCTTGGGCCATGGATGTAGTGGTCGGCAGCTTCTTCCTCTGTGGTGAGGTGCAAGGCCCATAGTGTGTGTCATTTTCTGAGGGGACTACATTAGAGAAGACTGGAATTGAGTCCTGCAGATTCATTGGCTTTCCTCCTTTCCTTCTTCCAGCACAGAACTCGGTGACTTTTTGGCATTCCCCACCTGTGCTTGGACATTTGCTATTTCCCTGAGTGTATAGACAGAGGGGCCCCAGGAGCAAATGGGGGACCTCACTGTAGGTCTGGGTTCCTGAAAGCACACAAACAAAGAATGAAGTTTTGAGACAAACAAGGAATAATTGAGTGACCCAGCCTAGCAGGAAAGATAGGCAGGACTCAACATTCACACAGAGAATCCTGCTCAGTGGATGTGGACACAGAGCAAGTCCAGTTATGATTCACTATTCCTCCTCTGTATTTAGTGAATTCCAGTAGTGCAAGGAAAATATCGAACTACTACTGGAAGGAAATTACCCAACCAACCACCTTGAGAAGGAGGACTTTTTTCTTTTCTTTAATTTTTTGGGGGAGGTCTTTTTTCTTTTGTTTTTATTATTGAGTTCTCTGTTTTATGCATTGTTAATTACTTTTTAATTCTGACTTTCTTTTTCAATTTTTACTTTTTATTAGTGCATGTTTGCAGCACACAACAATTATATTCCTTGTGAGGATTGGTATATGTACATTAATGCATCTTAATTTTTAATTCTTATTTGGAGTTTTATTTCACTTTTCTCTTTCTCACCCTTGGTCTGTATTTCTTCATTTTTACATTTAACTTCTTCCATGTTTCTTTCCCCACCTCCTCCAAATTATTATTAAGTTAATTAATTATTGTTAAGTTAATTGTTAGCATTTTACTTGGTATTATTACTGGAATTTGTTTTATATTATTAATCTTCATATAGTTGTTGCTTTTGATTGGTTGGTATGTATGTTAATGCCTGGCTTGTCTTTGCATCATCAGCATTACTGCAGTGTTTTTCCTCATTTCTGAGTGGTGCTGGGGATCTGTTCCTCAAAATAAGACTGGGTACTAATAAGACCTTCAAATAAAAGTAGAAAATATGTCCTCCCAACAGATATAACAATCTCAATATAGAAAGACAAAAGGTATAAAAAAAAAGAAACATTAATTCTCTACATGTCTATATTTTGTTAGTAACTGAATATGAAGATATTGACTGATTAATAACTTCCAAGAAGACACAAATAGCTTGGTCAACTAAGGAAGACTATGCAAGATAGGAAGAAGAATTCAATGAAGAGATTCAATTCCTAAGAAAAATGAAACAGATTTCTGGAAATGGAAAGCTCAATAAGTTAAATAAGAAATTCAATGGAGATGGTCACCAATCAACAGAAAAGATCAAGGAGAAGATAGAATTTCCGAGCTTGAAGGTAAGGCTCAGGAATGATTATTCACAGACACTAAGAAAGAGAAACAAAACAAGAAATTATTATCCAAACCAAATTGTAGAACATTGTTAAAATACCAAATTTATAAATTTTTGGTGTGGAAGAGGGCTTTGAAGTTCAGGCTAATGACATAAAAATCTATTTAGTTCATTATTAAAAGGAAACTTCCCAAACCTTGAAAAAGATATAGACATCCAAGTACAGGTGGCATTTATAACCTAATCAGACATGATCAGAAAGGAACCTCCCAATATCACATTATAGATAAAATGGCAAAGTGTAAAGAGCAGGAAAAGAATATTGAGTGCTGCAAGGTAGAAACACCAAGTCACTTATAAAGGCAAATACATCAACTTCAGATGTCTCTGGAAAATTTCAAAAGGCCAGGAGGGCATAGAATTATGTACTTCAGGACCTGATGTTTCTATACTAACTCTAAATGCAAAATTTCTTAATTCTCCAATTGAAAGATGCATATTGGCAAACTGCATTAAAAAACAACACTCAAGTCTACATTGCTTGTAAGAAAACTATCAAAGACATGAGCAGACTGAACATGAAAAAGTGAAAAACACTGTTTCATGCTAATGGAACCCCAAAGCAACAGGAGAACCTCAAGTCATACTGACAAACCTAGCTTCAAGACAAAATTAATTAGATGAGACCAAGAAGCCGATTCCATATAGGGAAAGTTAGCAATCCACAGAGAAGTCATAGCAATTGCAAATATATATGCACTGAGCATCGGTGTGCCCACCTTCATAAAAATAAATGCACCATTCAACAAAAATGGACACATAGGTCCCAATACAATAATAGTGGGTGACTTCAGTACTCACGTCTCATCAATAGATAGGTCATCCAGACCAAAACAATCAACAGAGAAACATCAGAGTTAAATTACAACATAGATCAAATGTACTTAGCAGATGCCTGCAGTATGTTCCATTTAACAACAGAACATCCTTTCTCCTCAGCAGCTCATAAAACATTCTCCAAAATTGATCACATTCTGGAACTTAAAGCACATTTTAGCAAATACAAAACACTAAAAACTTTCTTCCAGTTTTGAATCACAACTTAATGAGAAATCAATAGCTAGGGAAATCACAAAATTTATACAAATGGATGGAATTAATTTCACTTTTGAATGAGAAGTTGTCCCTTGGAGAAATTAGGGAAGAAATTAAGAAATACCCAAAATGAAATAAAGTGGTTCCCATATTATTACATTAATTATTCATCATAGCACATCCTTACTTTCTACCATTTTACATGATGCTCCAACTCTTGGACACCCTCAGGCCAGATCTGCAAGCAGGCATTTCTTCAAAAGACCTTGAGCATGCTTTTGGAGAATAGTACTGGAAACAAAGGTATCCACACTCGATGACTGTGTTTTATTCTAGCCCAAAAGTGATAGGTATTATCCAAATTAATATGCTTAATTGTCAGAATAGGCCACCTATTATTTTCATAATCCAAGACAAATTGAAAATTAACTTCTTCCTCACATCTGGCTCATGTTCTTAATTGGGAGAGAAGCGACACTTTAGGGAATGACTTCCCCAGGCTCCTATATTGTGCACCTCTCATACTAAATACATGCGAAGGGAGGCAAAAGGGAAAGCTTCCTAGTGAAATACCTGTGTGAGCTTATATTTCAGAAAGTGCTGAATAAATCTGGAACCATTTTCATTTCCTTCTAGCACATAGATGAGAATATGTACTTCTGTGCGAAATCAAGGAGATCTTGCTTCCAGAATAATAACGCAACAATACAAAAGCTCTTTAAAAATTCTCACTTGAGTAAGTAGCCTTTCAATCATTTTGTGAAGAAAAATGGGCAACTGCACATCACATACATTAATCTTTCACCAAATATTATAAGAGTTGTATTAAATTATTTGTACCCTTTCTGCAGAAAATGAGTCAGATTGGTGTCATGGTCAGTAGCCAAAATACATGAGGCACTTGTGGGAAGACAGGATGGTTAGACATAAGATGTTAAGAGTGATTTACATTCCTAAAATAAGCAGATGGAAATGAAAGTCACTCACAGCATTTCCTGATGGAAATGGGCACTCCTAGGCATGGTTATTGATTGATACACGGAGTTGGAAGACATAATTAAATAGAAATAATATCTGCTTGGGAAATTCAAGGATTTATTCATGAAAGTGTGATATGCTATAGATATGGAGGGGTGCAGAGCTTTTCTTTCCCCCTCAGTGGCAACATAGAATGGTATGAGACATACTCGATTTGAATCTTTGGAAAATCTCTTAATTCTCTGAAGTCGCTTCATGTTAGCATACTTATAATTCATGTCTATAACTTACGTGTGCTATGCAAATGGGTCAGGATGTTCATATATTATTAATATAGATATAAATACAGATCTATGTATCTAGATAGAAGATACAGATATATTTCATTACTCAATCCATTGGCTCAAAAATAATTTTTCATTTCTTTGTTAAAGAGCTTCCACAAATAATACATTTGGAAACCATCCTATCAAGCAAATAAACCTGTAGGGAATGGCAGCGTTGCACTGCAGGATGGATTTAAAGAGCACCCAGTTTCACAAAATGCCTTGAAAATGCCGCTGTCCATTGTGCCTTCAGAATGAGGAAGTCGTGTGGCTCAGTATTATTTCACTGTAAACAGCAGTCTCCCAAGGTAAGGTTTACACTTCAAAATTCTTTTTTTTTATTATTAGTATGTTTACAATACATAATAACCACATTCGTCATGGGGAATGTGTGCATGTAAATAATACATCCTCATGTAACACATTTTCAAATATTGCCAAAGTGAATGTTTTAAAAGTAAGTCTTCCTCTCATCTCAAATGACAATGGTTTCCTGACTCAGTCACTAAATATATTATGCTTTTTGAAATCTTCTTAATGTATTTTATTTATATTCTGTTAATGAAAATGTTGCCGTTCTAAGCAAATATAAATGGAATCTTGAATTACTGTTTATAACATGTTAGAGACAATGTATTTCAGAGCCAACTTCATAAATGGCATAACCACTGTGTATTGCATTTTATTTAGAAGAAGACAATGTAGAGGAGGCCTAGAATGCGGTGGGAAACCCACAGCATGCAGGACGCAGTGCCCCACAGAGCACACTGTTTCCACCCACGAGCCCAGTCACCCCAGAAGCCCAGCACTGGATGCTCAGGTTTAATTGCAGCATGGACACTTTGTGATAAATAAGTGGGTTTTGGGTTGCAGCTAAGGGGTTGGTCTCTAAAAGGTTCTCCATCACGGGGATGGAGGCAAATATATCTGTTTCATATTAATTAATATTTGCACAAAATGCCATTCCCGACTACTTCATTCACCTGAGTAAAGCTGAAATCGCGGCGGGTTCACTACCAGCTAAAGGCACAGAGTCAGTGAGTCTGAGCGACTCTGTCAGTAGGAAGTGGAGTCTCTGGACCCATTTCTATTTGCAGTTGTTATCGTGCAAGTTTTAGAATCGCTCCCTAAGGAATCGCAAGCTCTTAAACTGCCACCAAACAGATGCAGAACTGACTGATGGTTACACATTTATCAGGATCCTGGGCTGAAATACATTTATCAAAAGTTTGTTTCATTAGTCTGATAGGTGCAAAAGATAATCAATGGGAATTTTAATTTGAATGTATTTAACTGTTCAATGAAATTGAGCTTTTTTCAAGTTCAGACTTTTCAATAAGAACATTTAAAAAAAATTCTACACATTTCTCCATTCTCCTGTGTTTAAAACTGCTCTGTGAAACTGATTTATACTAAAAGAAATTGTACTGTTGTACATACTGGTGTGTATGTCATGAATGTGTTGCACCATTTAGGCACATATATTTTGTTTTCAACATGATGTTAGGAATATAGATATACTATAATTTAAATAAGAACATTTAGTTAGTATATAATAAATACAAATGATTATTAATTCCTTTTTATATCTGCCTCTTCTTACTTGAATTTAGGATATGGAGTATTAAATATTACACTTAGAATTACATTGGAATTATCAGTTATGCCTGAAGAATCCCAAGATCATTTTCTAAATCCCAGCACTCACCAGAACGCATGAAATCTGAGTATTTTGACTTAAATCAATTAATCTCCCTTTTTTCTTTATGTTAGTCTTAGTGTCTCATTCTAAGTCATTGTGTAAGGACTCAGTAAATAATCGTGGGAAGAATTTAATGTTGGATTTCATAGCATAATGAAAAGTAAAATATGTTTAATAACAAGCTAAATTTAGAACTCGAACTAGAAATTTTTGTGCAATCAATTTGAAACAAATTTGGACAAAGACAAGAGATTAAAACAAGTTGTATTTTGGACTGGACTGGCTAGAGTGTTCTTCATTGTTTCATTTTATATTCCTTATTTTTCTGTCTCTATCTCACTATTGTTCTGTCTCTATACCCTGTCTGTATACCTTGTATACCTTGGATCTCTCTCTCTTTCTGTCTCTGTCTCTGTCTCGTTCTCTTTGTCTCTCTCTGTCTCTCTGTCTCTGTCTCTCTGTCTCTCTCTCTATATATATACATATATATACATATTTATATGTACATATACATCTGTCTGCCTGTCTTTCTCTGGTATGAGAAGCTACTGAGCTTAGACAGGTCATTGCTTAAAACTAATGAACAAATGCACATTTCATGAAGTATCTACTAATTATGCCAAATCCCTTAAACTAACGCTTAACTTTGTTTGAGGAAACATTTTCTCTTTAATTATTTTATTTCATTATATTCATGTACAATCTGGTAAATAACTTAAATACAAGGTATAAATTCCTTAATTTTCAGTAAAACAACATAGGTAGATGTGTGATATCCCACGAGAGAGTTGCAATTTCATGATGGAGAATATGTGTTCAGTCTCTAAATTTAGGAAACACTTTACATTTTTTTCATTTTTCCTTGGCAGTTTAAGGACGGCTAATGTGTGATTTCCCAATGTCAATTGAAACAATGCAGCTAAATACCAATGTAACTGAGTTTCTATTGTTAGGATTGACCCAGGATCCTCTGAGGCAGAAAATGGTGTTCTTCATCTTCTTGATTTTCTATGTGGGAACAGTGGTGGGGAATCTACTCATTATTGTGACCATCAAGTGCAGCCAGACTCTAGGGAGCCCCATGTACTTTTTCCTTTTCTATTTGTCTTTTGCTGATTCCTGCTTTTCAACGTCCACTGCTCCTAGACTGATAGTAGATTCTCTCTCTGCCAAGAAAATCATCTCCTACAATGAGTGCATGACTCAAGTCTTTGCATTCCATTTATTTGGCAGCATGGAGATCTTCGTCCTCATCCTCATGGCTGTTGATCGCTATGTGGCCATCTGCAAGCCCTTGAGTTACTCAACCATCATGAGCAGGCAAGTGTGTCGCATCTTGATTGTTCTTGCCTGGATACGGTCTTTTATCCATTCCATAGCTCAGATCATCTTGGCTTTGCAATTGCCCTTCTGTGGACCCAATCTAATTGATCATTACTGCTGTGATTTGCAGCCCTTGTTGAAACTCGCCTGCATGGATACCCACATGATCAACCTGCTGTTGGTGTCAAACAGTGGTGCCCTCTGCTTAAGTGGTTTTGTTTTCCTGGTGACCTCATACTTTGTCATCCTGCATTCACTGTGAAATCACAGTGCAGAAGGGAGAAAGAAGGCTCTCTCCACTTGCAGTTCTCATATCATTGTTGTTGTCTTATCCTTTGGTCCTTGTATATTCATATATACACGTCCCCCAACGACATTCCCTATGGACAAGATGTTGACAATATTTTATACCATTGGAATACCATTTCTCAACCCAATCATCTACACACTGAGGAATGCAGAGGTGAAAAATGCCATGAGAAAATTATGGTGTATTAAAATTACAGCAGAAATCAAAGGGTGAATGATGACCCAGTATTATTATGTTTTCAGTTACAATTTGACTGTATAAGTATAGATATGTATTATGATCATGTCTAAATATTACAAATATAAGATACTATTATGGATACCTTAAAAACTTTCAAGCACTATATATCTATATCTCTAATTATATCTGTCTGTCTACCTCCACTGTTAGCTTCAAAAGCATGAACCTTTATGTCAGTGATTGGTACAGATTAACTCAATTATGTACAAAAGGTCTTTCTTCCTCAGGTTCTCTTTTTTTCCCTTATTTGTCCTCACCAATCTTTTGTACTCTAATTAAATTTATTTTTCTTATTCATAATCTAATAAACTAGTAATCTGAGTTTCTGGTCATAGATCACAGCTTTCCTAAAAAATTTTAAATTTTTTTGGAAGCTCAATTTTGGCATTATTGCTTGTGAAGCACATGTCGAACTCTGTCTACATATTGGTTTAATAAAAACAAAACACCCACTCAATCACACATTTTGAAACTTGTGATCATCCATAAATGAAGTGAATTTTTGGTATTTAATTCATTCTATAGCATATTTCCAATAAAATACCTAGCTGCTTCTGGAACAATCCTAGTGTGAAAGAGTTAACTGAATATGTTGAGACTTCATTTCATTTTATCACTAACTTGGGTATAGCAAATGTTACAGGTTTTTAAACAGAGGATTTTCTTGTGTATAAAATTTTAACATTTTGCTAACATTCTCATCTCACTGGTATAATGTTTATGAGATTCCCCAGATGAAATTGAATCAATAGCTAATATTCATTCAAACATAAATCATCAGGACCAGATACATTCACTGTTGAATGCTGCCAAACCTTTACACAAAAATATAAACCAATTTCTACAGTCCCTTTTAGGTGACAGAAACAGGAGTACCTCCTGCCTTGTTCTGTGAGGTTATCACTTCTCTGATTCAAATAAACACACACAGATACTATGTAAAAGTAAACCACAGACCAAGTTCCTCCAAGAACACTTATGCAGAAACTCCTATCAAAATTCTAGCAAATTAAGGCAACCCACTAGGGACTCCTTCTGTCTCTCTCTCAAAGAGAAGCTTTCTTTCTCTCAATAAATATAAGCTGATCATTAAAAAATTTCTAGCAAATTAAATCTGACCTCACTTAAAAAGAATTATATACCATAGCAAATTCATCGCTGGAATGCTAGGCTAGTTCAACATCAGAAACCCAATAAATTAAATCTGTAATATCCATATGATCAAATAAAATAAATCACATGATTATATTAGTAGATAAAGGATTTACATTTTACAAAATCCAACAGCAATTTATGAAACAAAACCTTCAGTAAATGGAGAATACAAGAGCACTTCCTCAATCTATACAGTACATTTACAAAATATCTAGATAAGACCACACTTAATGGTGTGAACACAGAGGCTTTCCTAGTGGGTTGAAGAATGAGGCAAGAATGTTCCTTCCAATCACAGCATTAACATCATACAGAAAGTCTGACATATCCAACTACATAAACTATAATAAAACATAAACAATCAGAAATGAAATATAATGATTCACATTATTTTTACAAATGTTAGGATTATCATCTCTCAATCTATCTTTTTATTATTAATACATGTTTCCTGTATATTATGCTTACATTCATCTTAGGAAGTATGTGCATGTACTCAATATATCTTGATTGTTTCTACTCCCTCCCCATTCCCTCCTTGTCTTTAGGTCCCCTTCCCCTATTTTCAATATTACTATTATAAATTTTTTGGTTCATGTTTGTGACATATAATGATTACATTCAATGTGGGTAGTGATATATCTATATGACACATCTTGAACAATTTACTTCCTCTTCCCTCCACTCTTTACCCCTACCCTTAGTCTCTTGGTCCTTTTCCCATCTCCACAAAATACATCTCTCTGTTTTCCCCTATTGATCACTCATTTTGCTTTTTACTTTACTTGCATTTTAGACTACTCAAATGAGAGTTCTGATTTATGTATTTTCAAGGTGCATCCATTTTCCTACAAATATCTCCAATTTGTCAATTTTCATTGTTGAATAGTAATCCAAGGTGTAAAGATACTACATTTTCTTTTCTGTTCATCTGTTGTAGGCTTCTTCCAAGATTTAACTATTATGAATTGTGCAGGTTTAAACATTGATATGTATGTGTCACTGTAATATAATGCATGCAATTTAGGAAGATACCTACAGGGAAATGAATAG
>RJWT010023702.1:0-16686 GCA_004365215.1 Cuniculus paca | reverse complement strand
TTTTTTGCTATCAATGTCAGTTAAGTCTCCTCAGGAATTATCTTGGAACCATGCACAGCACCTCTTAGTATTTCCCTCAGTGTCAGCCATCTGAATGAGTCACGGCCATTGCTTGACCAAATTGCTTTCTGTGAAAGCTTGGGAGACTTTTCTAGCTTGATTACTCTCCTTAGGCACACTATATACCACTGATCACTTTCCTCTGTGGTCCCACGACCTCCTTGTCAGAAGACCAGGGATTCACCAGGTTATAGGATGTCACAGCAGAGGCTCTCTTATATCCTGAGTGTCCTCATTGACCTCAGAGGGCTGGGACCAAAATACTGGCCATCCTTTTAGCCCATCTATATTTATACTTTTACTGGTCTCCAAATCTAAGTTATTGAACATTCATAAGAGAAGGTTAATGGCATTACATTGTAATGGAAGCAGTGGCTTAATATTATACAAAATAGAACTTTCATTCTTACACTCCATAGATGTGCTAGTACTTATTCATTTATTTTTATTTTAAAGAGAAAAAAATAAATCAAAATTTCAAAACACAATAATTAGGGGGAAACAATGGTATATACATTTTGCATACTGTTTTCTTCAAATCAGTTACTCAGAGTACATCTGCATTTAATTGTCCAAACAATATGACCACAAAACTTTCTCTTCAATGAGCTCAGAGAAATGACTAGTATAACTAACTTAACTATCTTTTATATATAGTTTTGTTCAACTTCTCACACTAGTGAGACAATACAATGTTTACACATGTGTGTCTTATTTATTACACTTATGAGTATGGTCTCAAGTTGCATTCATTTATCTATAAAAGTCTCAATCTTATTGGTCTTTATGGCTGAGTAGTATTTCATTGTAGAAAAATATCACATCTTTTTTATCCATTCCACAGTTGATGGGCATTTAGGTTGTTTCCAAGAACTGGCTATTACAAATTGTGATGCAATGAACATGAGCACATATTTTGCTGTGGTACGGTATTTTTAATTCTTATGGGAAGATACCCACAAGGGAAATCTCCAGGTCAAATGGAACCTCCAACTCTATTTTGTGAGGAATCTCCACACTGATTTCCATAATGGTTGCACCAGTCTACATTCCCACCAACAGTGGAGAAGGGCACATTTTTCCCCACAGTCCCTCCAGCATTTCTTATTGGCTGACTTCTGGATAATAGCCATTCTTTCCAGGGTGAGGTGAAATCTCAGTGTTGTTTTAATTTGCATCTCTTGAATGATCAGTGATGCTCAACATTTTTTCATATATTTATTTGCTGTTTGTATTTCTTCATCTGAGAAACATGTATTCATCTCAGATGCCCATTTTTGGATAGGGTCTTTAAATTTGAGAGAACCTTTTTTTTAGTTCTTTATATGTTCTTGGTAGTAATCCTTTGTCTGAGGAATAGCTGGCAAACATATTCTCCAACATTGTGGGTTGTCTCTTCACTCTGTTGGTGGTTTCTCTTGCTGTGCAAAAGCTTTTTAATAAGATGAGATTCCAGTTGTTGATTCTTTGTGCAATTGGGTTTTTGCTTGTAAAGTCTTTGCCCATGCCAATGTCTTCAAGAGTTTTACCTACTGTATCTTCCAGCAGATTTATTGTTTCTGTTTTAATATTTAGATTTGTGATCCATTCCAAATTTAGTTTAGTGCATGGTGAAAGATATGAGTCCAACTTTAATCTTTGGCAAGTGCAGAGCCAGTTTTTCCAGCACCATTTATTAAAGAAGTCATCTTTCTTCCAGTGAATGTGTTTGGCACTTTCTTCAAAGATAAGGTGGTTTACTGTGTCTGGAGTTGTTTCTGCATTCTCTAATCTGTTCCGTTGGTCTTCAGGTCTGGTTTTTTGATTTTCTTTCTTTCTTTTTTCTTTTTTTCTTTTCTTTTCTTTTTTTTGTCAGTACCACACTGTTTTTATCTCAGTATCTTTATACTATAATTTCAATTTGGAGATTGTGATATCCCTTGTCTTCCCTTTTTGCCCAGGATTTCCTTTGCTATTCTCAGGCTCTTCTAGTTCCAGATGAATTTTAGGATTGTTTTTTCTAAATCTATGAGAAGTTCTTGGAATTTTGATTGGGATTACATTGAATCTGTATAACAGTTTTAGAAGGATGGCCATTTTCACTTCATTGGTTTTTCCTACCCAAGAGCACAGGGTATCTCTTCATTTTCTAATATCTTCTTCAATCTCCTTTTTCAGAGTACTGCAGTTTTCAATGTAGAGATCCTTTACTTTCTTCATTAAATTGATTCCTAGGTATTTCATTTTATTGGGTGCTATTGTTAAATGTGTTGTTTCCCTGATTTCTTTCTCAGTGAGTTTGTTATTCGTGTACAGGAATGTTATTGATTTTTGAGTGTTGGCTTTGTATCCAGCTATGCTATAGAATTTGCTTATTAGATCTGCCAGTTTTTTAGTGGAGTTTTTGGGGTCTTCTATGTAGAGTATCATGTCATCTGCAAATAATGATAGTTTAATTTCTTCCTTTCCTATTGATATTCCTTTTTTTTTTTCTCTTGCCTAATTGCTCTGGGTAAAGTTTCCAAAACTATGTCAAATAAGAGTGGAGATAGTGGACACCTTTATCTGGTTCCTGATTTTAGAGTGAAAGCTTTCAGTTTTTGTCCATTTAGTATGATATTGACTGTTGGTTTGTCAAGGATGGCTTTTATCATGTTGAGATAAAAACCATCTATTCCAGTTTTCTGTAGGGTTTGTTTTTTTTTAAATCACAAATGGGTGCTGTACTTTGTCAAAAACTTTTTCTGCATTTGTTGAAATGATCATATGGTTTTTGTCCTTGGCTCTGTTAATATGGTGTATTACATTTATTGATTGACATATTATGAACCATCCCTGCATTCTTGGGATCAATCCCACTTAGTCATAGTGTATAAGCTTCTTGATGATTTGCTGCATTCTGTTTGCCAGTATCTTCTTGAGGATTTTTGCATCTATGTTCATTAAGGAAATTGGCCTAGAGTCCTCTTTCTCCATTGGGCCTTACTCTGGTTTTGGTACCACGGTAATGCTTGCTTCCAGGAATTCTTTGGGAGTATTGCTTCCCTTTCAATTTCATGAAAGAGTTTGAGAAGTAGTGGTATTAGTTCTTCTCTAAATTTCTTCTTCTTCTTCTTCTTTTTTTTTTTGTTGCAGCACCAGGGATTGAACTCAGGACCTCGTGCTTACCAGGCAGGTGCTTAGACCACTGAGCCAAATCCCTGGCCCTCTAAATTTCTTGTAGAATTTAGCAGTGACTCCATCAGGGCCTGGGCTTTTCTTCGTTGGTGGGTTTTTAATTACATCTTTGATTTAATGGATTGATATTAGTTTATTTAGGGTTTTTAAATCTTCCTGATTCAGCTTTGGTAATTTATATGTAGCTAGCAATTTGTCCATTTCTTCTGCATTTTCCATCTTACTAGAATGTAAGTTTTCAAAGTAGGTATAGATGATCTGGATTTCTGCAGGATCCATTGTGATTTAACCCTTTTCATTCCTGATTACATGGATTTGAGTCTTTTTTGAGAAGGTTGGCTAAGAGTTTTTTTATTTTATTTAATCTTTCAAAGGACCAACTCTTCAATTCATTGATTCTTTGTATTGTTTTCTTCATCTCCAATGCATTATTTTCTGCTTTGATCTTTATAATTTCTTCCCTTGTAGGAGCTTTTGGCTTAATCTACTCTCTTTTTCTAGAAGTTTGAGATTCAATATTAAATTGTTTATTTGTGTTTGCTCTGTTTTCCTAATATGCGTACTCATTGCTATAAATTTTCTTCTTAAGACTGTTTTCATTGCATCCCATAAGTTGTGGTGTTATACTGTCATTTTCATTTAATTGTAGGAAGTTTAATTTCTTCTTTAATTTTCTCTGTGACAAAAAAAAATTCTCTGTGACCCATTGATTGTGCAGGAGGTTATTATTTAATTTCCATTTGTTTGTGAAGTTCTTTTTTTTTGTCATTGATTTCCAGTTTCATTGCACTATGATCAATATGCATGAGATAATTTTAATTCCTTTGCATTTACTTAAGCATGTTCTATCAGCTAGTATGTGGTCTATTTTGGAGAACATCCTGTGTGCAGCTAACAAAAATGTATATTCTGATGTTTTGGGGTGGAAGACTCTGTAGACATCTACTGAGTCCATTTGTTCAGAAGTTTGGTTCAGTTCTAATATTTCTGATTGATTATTGGGGGGTTTTTTGTCCAGTTGATCTGTCTTTTTATAACAGTGGGGTATTATAGTCCCCCAATACAATTATATTAGGGCTTATTTGATTTTTCATGTCTATTATTATTTGTTTTACATAGTTGAGTGCACTGGTATTTGTTGCATATTTATGATTGTTATCTCTTCCTCTTGAATTGTTCCCAAGGATGTAATCACCTTGTTTGTCTCCCTTAATCAGTAGTGACTTGAAATTCACTTTTTGTGCAAATAGAATAGCTACCCCTGCTTTTTTCTGTGTTCCTGTCATATGAAGGATTGTTTTCTATGGTTTGATTTCAGTCTATGAATTTCTTTTTTAATTAAATGTCTCTTGTATTAAGTATATTGTTGAATCTTGTCTCTCAATCAATTCTTCCAGTCTGTGTCTTTTTTTTTTTTTTTTTTTGTGGCACCGGGGATTGAACTCACAACCTTGTGCTTGCTGGGCAGGCGCTTAGACCGCTGAGTTAGATCCCCAGCCCTGTTTTTGAGACAGGGTCTCACTATGCTGTTCAGGCTGGCCTTGAGCTCACTTTGTAGCCCAGGCTGGTCTCAAACTCACAACGATCCGCCTGTCTCAGCCTCCCAAGTGCTGGGATTACAGGCGTGAGCCACCACACCCAGCCAGTCTGTGTCTTTTGATTGGTGAATTGAGACTTACAACATTGATGGCTATAACTCATATGTGTTGACTTATCCTTTTCATGTTATTTTCCTGTTGGTTCCTCTTCTTTTTTTCTCTCTCTCCTGTGGTTAGTTGTTTGCCTTGCCTTGTGGATTCCTTCTGTTGGAGTTCATGGAATTGTAGTCCTTGTTATTTCTTTCTAGAGTGTCCTTAAGAAAATTTTGGAGTGCCAATTTGGTAGTCATAAATTTCCTCAGGTGTTCTTTGTCATGGAAATATCTTATTTCTCTATAAGTTTTGAAAGACTTTCTCAGGGTAAATCAATTTGGGTTGGAGGTTGTTTTCTTTTTGAGCTTGAAACACTTCACTCCAAGCTCACTTTGACTTGAGGGTTTGTGCTGATAAGTCAGATGCTATTCTGATGAGTTTCCTTTTATAGGTAATTTGTTTCTCTTCCCTAACAGCTTTCAAGATTCTATTCTTGTGTTGAATTTCTGGAATCTTGATTATGATATACCTGACTATAGATTTTTTTGGTCATGGCTAATTGGTGTTCTACATGCCTCATTTTTCTGTATGTCAAGTTCTTTTTCACTGCCAGGGAAGTTTTTTTGCCATGATGTCTGTGAGAAGTTTATTTTTTATCATTTGTGCTATGTCTTGCTTTTTCACTGACTCCAGTCAATCTTCTATTATTCTCTTTTGCATCATCTAGCAGTTGCTGGATTGATTTCTCATGGTCTCTTGCCATTTTTAAGAAATCTTTCTTTTCATGATTGTTAACTACAAGCCTGTCTTCTGTATCTGAGATTCTGTCTTCATGTTGACTCATTCTGCTGTGAATACTTTCAATGATTTTTATTCTCCTGGATATCTGCTTGAATCTGCCTTATGGGTGCCATTTCTTTCCTGTGTTGAGCATTCATAGGTTTCATAATTTTCTCAAGCTCAACTATTTTTTTGTCTGTATCTGCTCTAGATTCACTATGCATGATCTTCATTGTGGACAGCATTTCTGCAGTTATTTGAGAAATTATTTCTGATTTGATTTTTGTCTACAGTCTCATTCCATTGCTTTGTTGTTAGCACTTCAGAGAGTCTAGGTGTGTGGTTCTCAGATTTTCCCACCTCATTGCCCCTGGGTTTGCATTTGGTGAACTGCATGTCTGGGGTTGAATCTTGTTTAAGTATGTTCTAATTTTCTTTCTTTCTTCTTTTTTTTAAGTTTAATTTTTGGTTGATGCTTATAAATTGTGTATGGTGAGTTGCTTTAATGCTAGTATCATTTATACTTAAAGCTACCATTTTCCACTTTCACTCAATGTTCTCTTTGTTCTCAGAAAGCATTAATCTAGTTGAGGTTGAATTGCTAGTAGTGTGACCTAAAGAATTTGAAACCCTAGTAGTCACTCCTAAATTAAATTACAGTTTTCCACTGTCTTTCATCATGAGGCATCATAAGATATATTCTAGGTGATATCTTATTTTCCAGGCACTCTCATTCATCTTGACCAGGAGTACCAGCACAACCTCTTCTTATAGCTAGAATTAAACATTCCAGCCTAGACTTTCTTTTTGGGCTGCTGACTCAGAGTCATTAGGAGCCCAAAGTAGTTAGATGGAAGTCATGACTTCCAGCTTAATGAAATCCTTGTTACCTTTTCTGGTAGAAGCATTTTTCTCTTCAGCATTAAGATCTTAAGACTACAAAAGCGTAGGATCATCCTTGATTCTCAGACCTGTGAATCCTGGCTGTAGCATAAGCAACACCATGTATTACTGAATGCTGACTTATAGAAAATACATCTCCTTGGAGAATGTTGTCTCAGGCCTACAAATTCTTGCCACCTAGCTGGCACTGTAACTGAGTCATCAAAAGGCTATTGCACTGTTCACAAAGCTTGGATGCTTCAGTAGGAACATGGTAAAGCTACTGATTTCCAGGGCTCTAGGTTCATTTCAACACTTTATTTGCTGTGAAATGAGTTCTTTGATTTGTATGTAGTATCACAATTGTGGATAAGGCATTTCATAATCCATAGATATTCCTTTTCATAGAAGTATTTTGCCTACAGGAAGGCAAATTTATATCCAGGATGTGTATTCCAGTAACTTCAAAGCATGGTCCATTCAATGATAGAAGCTGTATAATGTAGCAAAACAGTCTGACCCATCAGGCTGGTCACGTAGGAAATGTTGTCATACTAGGAGCACAGTATAATTCTCTTCTGTTTGTGGAGATAGTCCCTTTCCTTACCAGGAGGCATCACACTGATTCAATACGTCAATGACATGATGCAGATTGAATCTAGTGAGCAAGACATAGCAACTACTCTAGACTTACTTCTAAGAAATTTTGCATGTCAGAGGATGGTGAATAATTGGACAAAAATTCAGGGAGCTTCTACTTCAGTGAAATTTTAGTCAATTACTTAATTAATTTCTGCAGTAAGGGGGATTGAACCCTGTGCCTTCACACTGAGCTACATCTCCAGCACCTTTGTCTTTCTTCCTTTCTTTCTTTCTTTCCTTCTTTCCTTCTTTCCTTCTTTCTTTTACTTTGAAACAGGGTCTTGTTAAATTGTCCAGGAGGACAATTGTGATGTGAGAAGCAAGCTAGTTAGGCAAAGGGATGTCACATGATAAATGTGTAGATGAACACAGTGTGGTAATTGAAAAATTTCTTTCCACACATTTGGAGAGAAGATTCCACTTAATCTCAGCTTCCTATAAACTGTCTCTTATCTTTATTTCTCCATCCTCTTACCATCCTTCCCCTCAGGAACTTTGAGAGCTGTGCAGAACACAGCATATTGATGCCTGAACACAGGACAGGGTAAGAAGAAATAGCAGGTGAGGGGACACTCTTCACTGTGTGCACAAAATGGGGAAAGTGCATTGACAGCATCAGTATTGATCACAGAGGTATATTGATACTGATATCATCATGGGGCAAACAGTTCTCAAAGAATATGTATATAGAAATGATGTATATAGATGTATATAGAAATGCTTATTGTGTTATTGATTCTTGTATTTACTTCCCTTGTGTGGATTTGGAATAGGGAGTGTCTTGATGGTTACCCACTTGTTGAGACAACCTCAGAGACTTGGTTTGGAGCACTATTTTAAAATCAAGTCCCAAGTGGGGAAAAAAATGGCAGCTGTGACTGCAGAAGTGGTGACTGCCACATCCCCTGGGGAGGAAGGGCACTGGAGGCCCATCCTTGCAGGCAAGGTGAAAGCAGTGAGAGGGAGCCCCAGGTTCCTGAATATGGTACATGAATTTTCTCTGCACTTACAGCTGATAATGGGCCAGCCTATACAAGTGCTGCTTTACAAACTTTTGTAAAACTTATCACATTTCCCTTGCCACAGGAATTACTTATAACTCTCAAGGTCCAGGAACTGTTGAACATGCTCACCATGCACTCAAAATCCAATTACACAGCAAATGGGGGAATCCTTCCCTACAAAATTTATACCTCATAATAGACTTGACTTGGTACTATATACTACTGACTTTTTAAATCCTACTAAGGATGGAACTACAGTAGGAGAAAGACAATTTAATCAGGTAAAGAAAAAAACTTAGGAAGGATCCTTTGGAACAATCTTCATGCTGGACAATAGAAGTGACCCAGTCCACTACTCACTTGGGTAGAGGGTATGCTTGTGTTTCTCCAGAGAATGTTGAATAGCCTATCTTGTCCCAGAGCATGCTGTCCAGCTGTATCATGGACCCAGACCCAGAGAAGGAGTTGATTCTACCTTTCAAGAAACTGATGCTCAGTCCTAGGACAGTAACACCTTGGAGACCATGCCACAACCTACAGACAACAATGGGGTTAGACCTGGTCTGGGACCAATTAAAAGAACTGACCCATAATGCCCAAGAGACATTAACCAAAAGTAGGAATCAAAGGTCTGAATAGGTGACATAGCACATAGAGATAACTGAACTGAAAGCTACATAAAAGAAAGGAACACAAAGGTTATTAGCATTCTGAAGACAACATAAATACAAAAATATATAATAATTATAGATAATCCCCTCACTCATGTGCTTTAAATTTTTGTTGTAATTTTTTTCTTCTTTTTCTTTTTTATCTATAAATAAAAAGGATTTGAAAAAAAAATTATAGATAAAACATTTTGTCCCTTCCAAGTTCTTCTTGTAAGACATCTCTGCTAATTGACCTACAAAAAAACTGACTAATTTATTTATAGTTATAAATTCCTAAAATTGTAAAGGAGTTACTATAATTCAATTTGGTCAAAAGTTTGAGTGCACTCTGATTTTGTAAGATGTTTGTCTAATTTGTTAAACTGTGTACTTGTTGTCTATTTGTCATATCCATGAACAGCTATTTTTTTTTTAGCTCAGCAGTTTTTTCTCTCTTCTTTTTATTTTGCATTTTTGGCTCATTTGTTCAAAATTTAATTTGGGTTATAGATTTAAAAGCATGCTTCCATCTGGGTGGCCAGCTGATCAATTTGATATCAAAATGGGTTGTTTCGAGATCATCAGAAATTTGTTAAGGTAACCAAAGAGACCTTTCAGACTTGAAGAATTACTGGTTAAGGTTCCTTTCGATGAATAAAGGAACAGCTGCCTGGGAAAAATTATCCCATCATTTGTTCATTAATAGGAAGCCCCAATGGTCTCCATAGCCTTATGGGAGACACCCCAACAAATGTTATTAAAATATATTATTGTGATATGTTTACATTGCTCATTTGTCAATGGATTAAGTTTTCTAGACAGTAAGGTTTTTTATTTAGAGATGTTCTGGTAAAAAGGTTTTTATATGGCTATGACAATTGATTGTTTTTTTTTGTAGTACATTGAATGTATTCATGCTTGCAGATGTGCAGGTCTTCTGAAATGTGGAATAAGGAGTGGGTATAGTGATAGACTTTTCTTTCAGATTCAGACATCTTCCTTTAACAAAACTTATATGACATATGTCCAATTGAAGGACAGCAAGTCAGGTAAAAAGCTTCTTATGTGTTAGATAGTGATGATTGATTAAAAAAGTAATACTATGTCAAAATGAAAATTTAGTGTATTACAAAATGCCATCATGATTGTTATGCTGCAGTATTATGTTCGGTTTTTTATTTTTAATTTTCTGTGTAAAATATGTAACTATTATCTGTTAATATTCTGTAGGGATTTAAATACTAGGACATCAGGAGAGGGTCCAAGATGGCCGAGTGCTAAGCAGCAGAGACAGTGCCTCTTGGAAAGTTGTCATTCAGATGATGGAATATAGCAATATGAGGAAGATGAGAAGGAGGAAAGTGGGTGCCCTGGATCCAGGAAGAATCTGAAGCACAAATTGAAGTCCAGAGAGAGTGAAGAGAGAAAGTTCAACAAAGAATGGGGTAGCCATTGGTGCCTTCTCCCTGAGACAGGACTCACCATGTGAGAGGAGCAGTTTGAACCTGCAGACACATGGTCATGGTGATGGTGATGACTGGTGACTCGGGAAGCCTCTGAGGAGAGACGAAGAAGTTGAGGGAAGCAGTGGACGTGGAGCAGTAGATGTGAAGAACTGCACTGACTGGTAGTGAGTGTAAGGGTCTTAGTCTTGCTGTAAGAGAGAACAATTGGCCTGGAACCATCTTAAGGATGGACTGACTGAAATCAGAACTCAGAACTGCAACTGGCTCCCTCTAGTGGCTCCCAGCAAGGCTCAGACCTGTGAAAGATGCTCAGAAGGTGGTGAGCCAAATGTGACTGATCAGTCTCCACCAGAAATTGCAGGCTTACTGAGATTACCCACTACCAGCAGCTACTGCTGGCTTGCTGGGAGAGATCAACATGGACTGGGATTCTGTCTCTGCAGGTTGTCTACCAGGGAAAGCAGAGACAAACCTGGACAAACTTGGAAGTAGACTTTTTTTCTTTTATATTTTTTTGTCTTCTCCCTCCTCTCTTTCAGGTTTTCTTTTAAATTTTAAAAACAAACAAACAAAGAATTAAAACAATACAGAATTTTAAAAAAAGAAACAAGAAATTAACACAATATATTGTATATTGTTATCTGGAAAGTAGTTATTCAGATTACAAGATATAAGCATGAAAAAAGGTGATCAAACAATCTGACAATAAAAATACAACTGTTTTCTGATGAACAGAGATTAGTACTATAGTTATCTATCTTGTATATGCCTACATGCACACATATTTATGTGTGTATACATATGTATATACACAATCTTTTTCCGTCTTTCTTTTCTCCTTTCCTTATCCCAGCTGTTCTTTCTTTTTGAGTACTTTCTTTCTTTTTAATTTTCACAATATCTATTGTACATTTTGGACCTTATTTACTCTTTTTTTTCACTAGGGAGACAATATGATATTTACACATGCAAGACAGATTTATTTCACTTATGAGTATGATCTTCAATTCCATCAATTTACCTATAAAAGTCTCATATTTATCTTCCTTTATAGCTGACTAATGCTTTACTGTATAAAAATGCCACATCTTTTTTATTCATTCTGTGGTTGATGGGCATTTCAGTTGTTTCCAACATCTGGCTATTAAAAATTGTGCAGCTATAAACATGGGTGAACATATGTCACTGTGGTGTGATGCTTTCTATTCTTCTGTGAAAACACCCAGAAAGGGAATAGTTGGGCTGAGTGAAACCTCTAGTCCTAGTTTTTTGAGGCATCTCCACACTGATTTCCACAGTGGTTGTACCATTATGCACTCCCACCAACAATGGAGAAGTGTTCCTTTTTCCCCACAGCCCCTCCAGAATTTGTTATTGGTTAATTTCTTGATGTTAGCCATTCTTTCTGGGGTGAGATGATATCTCAGTGTTTTTTAATTTGCATTTCTTGAATGACCAATGATGTTGAACATTTTTCATATATTTATTTACGATTTGTATTTCTTCATCTGAGAAATATATATTCATCTCAGATGCCCATTTTTGGATTGGGTTTTTGAATTTGGGGGTCTTGGTTTTTTTTCAACTCTTTATATGTTCTGGATGTAAGTCCTTTGCCTGAGAAACAGTTGACTAAAAATTTTTCCCATTCTGTGAGTTTTCTTTTCATTCTGTTGGTGATTTCCTTTGATGTGCAAAAACTTTTTAATAAGGTAAGATCCCATTTGTTGATTCTATAAAGTATTTCCCGTGCAGTTTGCATTTTGTTCATGAGCTCTTTGCCTATCCCTATATCTTCAAGATTTCTTCCTACCTTCTCTTCCAGTAAAATCAGTGTTTCTGTTTTAATATTTAGATCTTTGATCCATTTTAACTTTAGTTTTGTACATGGTGATAGACATGGGTCTAATTTTAGTCTTTGAGATGTGAAAAGCCAATTTTTCCAGCACCATTTGTTAAAGAGGCTATCTTTCTTCCAGGGAACATGTTTGGCCTTTTTGTCAAAGATAAGGTGACTGAGTGTGTTTGTAGGTGTGTCTGAATCTTCTAATCTGTTCCACTGATTCTCAGGTCTGTTTTTTGCCAGTACCATGATGATTTTATCACAATAGCTTTGTAGTATAATTTCAAGTCTGGGAGTGTGATGCCTCTTGCCCTGCCCTTATTGCCCAGAATTGCCTTTGCTATTCTAGGGCTCTTCTGGTTCCAAATGAATTTTATGAATGTTTTCTGTAGATTTGTGAGGTTTGCTAGTGGTATTTTGATTGGGATTGCATTAAATCTGTATAACAGTTTTGGGAGGATGGCCATTTTCACATTGTTGGTTCTTCCTATTCATGAGCAAAGATATCTTTCCATTTTCTGATATCCTATTCAAGTTCCTTTTTCAGAGTACTATATTTTTCAAAATATAGATCTTTTACAACCTTTGTTAGGTTGATTCCTAAGTATTTCATTTTTTTGGATGCTATTGTGAAAGATGGTATTTCCATAATTTCTGTTTTAGTGAGTTTGCCTTTGTGTACAGAATGCTATTGATTTTTGACTATTGACTTTGTGTCCAGTTATGCTGCTGAGTTTTCTTATTAACTCTAGAAGTCTTTTGGTGGAGTTTTCGGGGTTTTCTATGTAGAATATCATGTTATCTGTAAATAATGATAATTTAATTTCTTTTCCCAGCTTTATTCTTTTTATGTCTTTCTCTTGTCTAATTGCTCTGGCTAATGTTTCCAGAACTATATTGAATAGGAGTGGTGGTAGTGGACATTCTTGTCTGATTCCTGATTTTAGAATGAAAACTTTCAGTTTTTGTCCATTTAGTATGATGTTGGCTGTTGGTTTGCCATAGTTGGCTGTTATGATTTGTGTTAGGATGCCTCCCCAAGCCTCATGCAGTCATGGAGTTGGCTGAGTCTAGCATTTGTGATTCATTCATTGTCTAGCGATGGGATTGGTGGTGTGAGTGCTGTACCTGCTCAAGGACAACATGATACTCTACATAGAAGACTCCAAAAACACTAAAAACTGGTAGATTTAATAATCAATTTTAGTAGCATAGCTGGATACAAAATCAACACTCAAAATCAATAGCCTTCCTGTACATGAATAAAAACTCACTGAGAGAGAAATTAGGGAAACAACACCTTTCACAATAGCGTCAAGGAAAATGAAATATCTAAGAATCAATCTAATAAAAGAAGTAACAGACCTCTACACTGAAAACTACAATACTCTGAAAAAGGACATTAATGAAGATATCAGAAAATGGAAGGATATTCCTTGTTCTTTAAATTTGGGAGGTCTATAGTGGTAAGAAGAACCAGTATAGTGAAAATATCCATGCTTCCAAAATTGTTACACAGATTTAATGCAATTCTGATCAAAATTCTAACAGCATATCTAACAGAATTAGAGAAAATAATCCTAAAATTCATTTGAACCAGAAGAGACCTTAGAATACCAAAGGCAATTCTGGGCAACAAAGGCAAGGCAGGAGGCATCACATTCACCAACTTTAAATTATGCTACAAAGCTATGGTGATGAAAATACAGTGTGGTACTGGTAAAAAAAAAAATTTAAAAAAAGACCCAAGGATCATTGGAACAGGTTAGAAGATACAGAAACGATTTCAGGCATACTCAGCCACTTTTACCTTTGACAAAATTGCCAAACACATTAATTGGAAGAAAGATGACTTGTTTAATAAATGGTGCTGGAAAAACTGGCTTTGCACATGCCAAAGATAAGAATTGGGCCCATATCTTTCACCATGCACTAGACTAAAGTCAAAATGAATTAAAGATCTAAATATTAAAACAGAAGCATTAAATCTGCTGGAAAGTAAAATAGGTAAAACTTTCGAAGATATTAGTGTAAGCAAAGACTTTATCAATAAAACATCAATTGCACAGGAATTATCACAAAGAATCAACTGGGATCTCATTTTATTTAAAAGCTTTTTCATGGCAAGAGAAACCACCAACAAAATGAAGAGACAACTCATAATGTGGGAAAAACGTTTGCCAGCTGTTCCTCAGACAAAGGATTACTATCCAGAACATATAAAGAGTTGAAAAAAAAATAATCAGACCTCCCAAATTTAAAGACTCAATCCAAAACTGGGCACCTAGATGAATACACACATCTCAGATGAAGAAATACAAACAGCAAATAAGTATATGAAAAAATGTTCAACATCACTCATCACTCAAGAAAAGCAAATTTAAACAACACTGCGATTCCATCTCATTTCAGAAAGAATGGCTATCATCAAGAAATCAATCAATAACAAATGCTGGAGAGGCCGTGGGGGGAAATGAACTCTTCTCCACTGTTGGTGGGAGTGCAGACTGATGAAAGCACTATGGAAATCAGTGTGGAGATGCTTCAAAAAACTAGGACTAGAGATTCCATTTGACTCAGCTATTCTCCTCCTGGGTATCTTCCCAAAAGAATTAAAATCATCACACCACAGTTATATGTGCACACCTGTTTATAGCAGCACAGTTTTAACAGACAAATCTTGGAAACAGCCCAAGTGCCCATCAACTAGTGAATAGATAAAGATGATGTGGTTTTTTTTAATACAATGGAGTATTACTCTGCCAAAAAGGATATGTTTGAGACATTTCTAGGAAAATAGATGCACCTTGAATCTGTACTCTTAAATAAAATAAATTCAATTCATATATATGTATAAACACTGCATTGTTTCTTTGGTGTGAGAAACTGAAAGTGTACATAAGGGCCAAAATGTATAATAGGTATTGTGAAATAGGATGAAAATGTTCAAATGGGTAGGAGAACGATGAAGAGGGGAAGGGGAAAGGAAAGAAGGGAAAAGTTAAAAAAAATGAGAAAAGAAGGAAAATATGGAAACAAAGCTTTGTGAAGGGGAGGGGGAGGAAATGTTGAAGGGAGGGTACGGGGATGGGGGAGGCAAGTTATATCATGTACAGGTAGAAATTATCTATGATGAATGTGATCTGTATATCTATATCTATATCTATCTATCTGTAAAATGTACAAATAAAACCTAATTTAAAAAAGAAAGAAAGTGTGAGCCATGAGTTTTTCTCTAGAGATGCACTTCTGACACCGTGGCACAAGGAACAACTGCCCTGCTCTCCAATGAATACTGTGCAAATTATTAAAGAAAAAACTGTTTTGAAGCATCCTGGATATTGCCCTCAAGGCAAACAACAAGTGAAAAAAACACCTAATCAAGAAAATCTGTAAAAATTTGGTCACAAAGGCAATAGTCTGTGGTTTTTAAACCAAGATCTGACCCCGCTCCCCAGCTCAGAGAGGCAGATTCTACCACAAACAGCTGCAGCTGTGAGTCCAAAGTTCCTGCTTTCTCAGCTCCTCAGCAGAGGACTTTCTTCCCTAAGGAGCAGGATATCATGATTTCTGATTCTGCCCCGAGTCACCCATGAGTGGGTGAGTGCGGTTGAGAAGTGGGGCTTGCACTGCCATTGAGACCCCTTGTAGAATGGAGTTTTTCTGCTGTGGTTGCAGCTTGCTGGTGAGACTGGAGCCTTGGTCAACTTTGCATTGACTGATGAGTTGGTAGATCTATGCCTGAAGATGTTGCCATGGAATGGGATAATAGTCCAGGACCTGTGTACAGTGGAGAAAGAATTGCCAGTGTATGCCCAGTAGGAAGTAGCAAGCAGCTATATTTACTGTAGAACATAGAAAGTTGTGCTCAGGGCAAGTCTATGCCACCATAAGATAAGGCACAGACAGGAGGTGCTGGTGTGACAGAAAAACACTACACTTGGTCAAGCACACAAAAGTAGTAACAGCAACAGCAACAAAAAGCCCAGGAAAAGTCAAGCTTTTGGAATTTAACAGATATGTTCCTCAATTTAGGTGTCTCTTCTTGAATCTCCAGCTGTGATTGATAGGAGTGGCTGACAGGGTGCTGAGTCATCTAAGAGCTCCCAACAAGCACACCTGTCCCAGAATTCATTCTGATCTTAATTATATTTATGACTTGCAGTGCATAGTTATACAGTGGGAATAATGAGATGGGAGAATAGTAGGGGTGATGAGAAGGTCAGGCTAGGAAAACCAACATGCTGATACTCTCTCCGAGGGCATCAGAGATCTGTTGGTTCCCCGCCCACCTTAGGACAATGGAAGCAGGAAGAACTGTAGGGTACTGTTTAGAACTAAATGGAGGGAAGGGAGTGGTCCCTGGGCTCCATTGTTTCTAACTCTGCTAGTTCCCCTTGCAAGCCTTAGTCCCTGAAAATCTTTAAGGGGTATGGAAGGAGGAAGCTCCAACTTTTACAGCTACTTCTGGCTACATAAGGGCTTTGGTGCTACCTACATGAAGACCAACGTATCCTCATCCTGACTGATCTACAAGGTCAAAGGAGCTGAGTTCTTCCTCTGGGGATTTCT
>RJWT010023701.1:0-16724 GCA_004365215.1 Cuniculus paca | reverse complement strand
GTTTTATAATTTATAACTAAAAGTGATAGCTGCACATTACCAGTGCAAAAATAATTTCAATTTATGAGAATATTTAGCAAAAGTGACTTGATTCATAGTACTACATTTCAGATATATACCAATAATCTCATTTCAATGAAACTTCTCTAATTTTTCTAGAATCTTTATAAGCATGATCTAAGTTATTACTTCATCCTATTTTATGTACCAAAACAAATGTTTCCTTTAACTCTAACTGATTGTCAGAGGGTTTTGCACATATTTACCTATATAAGCTGTTGCCAAATTTTCTTATTCGGTTAGGTTTTCTCTTGATCCAAAAGATTTTTGACATTTCAGAGGTATATGAACTTATAAACACATTGATTCTATCAATTTTGCATGTAAGCTTTAAAAAATATATGTTTACAATTGGAGTACAGATGGTTTATATAATACAAAATCAACGATTTTTTTATATTATCAGGATACCTGTTAGAGGTGAAATCTTACTACTTTAAAATTTTTAGAATACAGGTCATAGCATGAGCTTAGAAGTAAAAGTGATCAACACAAATGTATAATATGCCTGATTAGACTATTTTGATGATTTTTTTTAGAAATATAAGATATGTTTAATTCTACTTATGAGATATGGTGTTCTCCCCTTTGTTTATGGAGATATATATTCTATGACTTCTTGTTAATACCAGAAACTTCAAATAGTGCCAAATTCTGTGTGTATCACCTTTTCCTATACAGACATATGCAGGACACAGTTTAATTTGCAAATTAGGCACATTTAATGTTGAACCACTAACTATTAAAAAGTAGAACAATTGTAACAATATACTATAATGATAAGTGATGTGACTCTTCTTTCTTTTTTTTCTGAATCATGCAAAATTAAAGCTTACATGCAAAGTTGATAGAACCAATGTGTTTATATATAATTCAACCCTCAAACTGTTTTTTAACATTTTCAACTGAAGCAAGCACTTTATAGCTTCTCTTTGGAATATCTGAACCACCATCATCACTACTTTTGGACTCTAGGGTGATTATAAGGGCCATACAAACACCAGTGTGGTTAAATCATAGTAGTAGTCTGATAACTAGCTTGGCTGGTTAGTGACTCATGGGTGGGTAGTTTGTTTGGCATTAATACTCTGAAAAAAATAATGATTCAGATACTGAGCTACACTGACTATCCTGGCACAAGGTTTCAACATGCTACTCAGAGAGACACAGTATAAAACCAATGCAAAAAACAATGGAACAAAATAGAAAGCTTAGAGGTAAGCCTCCACATCCACAGCCAGCTGCTTTGTGACAAAGGTCCCAAGGATATGTATTGGAGATAAGACAATCTTTTCAATAAATGATGCTGAGAAAGTTGGATATCCACATGTAGAAGAATGGAACTCCAACCCCACATCTCCAGAGTTAAAAACTGCACAAAGTGTGTAACATATTAAAGATGAGAACTGGACAACGAAACTACTCGAGGAAACCATAGGGGAAATACTTCAAGATATTATAATGGAATAGGATTTTTCAGGCAAAACTTCAAAAGGACAGAAAACAGAAATAATATTTTTAATATTTTATATATCACAAGAGTGACACAAATGGAATTACATGAAACCAAAAGTTTCTTAACCCAGTGAAAGACAGGACATAAGAAAAAAAATACACACTTCATTAATATTGGGGCAGTGAAAATCAAAACCAGAATGGGTTATCGTCTCACTCCAGAAAGACTGATTATTATAAAAAGACAAAGAATGGTAAGTGCTTGTCATAATGTGAAGAAAAGGAAATACTCCTCCAGGGTTGGTAGGCATATAGACAGCCATTCTAGAAACCAGAATGGAGGTTCCTCAAAGAACTAAAGATAGAACTATTGCATGATACAGCAATCTTAATACTGGAGATATATTCAAAGGAAGTATAATCAAATGAAAATAATGGTAGAAATAGCTGTACTCTCATGTTTATTTCAGCACTACTCATAATGAGAGATACTGCAACAATCTGTGTTCACCAACCAGTGAATAGACAAAGGAAATGTGATATTCATATAAATAAGGAAAGCCTGTAACAAAATTGATGGACATGGATGCCATTATATTAAGTGAAATAAAGCAAACATAGAAAAATGATTTAACACATAAGTGGAATCTAAAACATTTGTTTTCATGCAAGGTGAGAGTAGTGTTACAAGAGGCCGGGAAGAGCAGGGAAAGGAAGGCTGATCAATGAATAAGTCATCTTTTTCATTTTACTGTTTACTCAATTGATGTTTAATTAAAACACAAAATTTCCATTAATATTTTAAAGATCACAAAAGTGACACGTATCTTAAATAGCTTTCAGATATTTGTCATCTGCTCATGGATATCATGGAGTTTTGATGCACTGGATTGTGTAGACTATTTATTTGAAATTTTTAGACAACATCTTACCAGAGATTCAATGCAGCCATGGCAATTAAAATATTAAAGAAAATAACTACTTATGATTTAATGTATATTTTGTTTCATCTATTTTCTGTGACTTTTGAAAGGTAGGTGGACTATTTTCTCTGTCATACATTGAAATCATCATCCTTTGGGTTTTATCTTACTTTTAAGGGTCATTTTGGATATGTTATGCTAATCTGGCTGTCTGATTCATTTCTCTTAACTCTTGTTCATCAGGAATTTCACTGAATACCAACAGAATTCTTGACCTGTGCCAACTCTACATCTAAGCAATGTGCTTATCACTTAAATTGTCTGAGAAGATCTCACATTTTCAGTCTGCACAGCAGATTTACCCAATATTCAGCACTTACCCAGAAAAATCTCACACAGTGAAATATTTCAGATAATCCTTCCCATTTACTTGATAATTTTATTAAAATAATTAAAGATCATATCACCAGAGAAGAAGGGATGGTGGAGAGAGCAAACACAATAGACAAAGCCCTTGTTACTTTAACCTTTCCTCTCTCAAATCCGTAAATATGGCAGGGAAGCTCATATGTGTGTGATTTACATGTTCAAAATGCATACATGTAAGCTTTTTTATTGTCTTAGACTCTGAATCAAGTTATCAACGCCAAGGAGAATAGATGATAAGTGTTGCACATGGTAAAGCAAGCTGACTAATTGAATCCTTTACGAATTCTTCCTGATCTCTCACTCATAACTCTATAAAACAGAGGTACATATGCTGTGGGACTGATATAAGCTTACACATCTGTTCTCAGAACGATGAAGGTTAACAATTCAGAGATGGAGCTCACCAAGTTCATGATGAGAGTGTCCTGTATATCCTGGAATTGGTAGATTAAGGTAAGTTTTTCTGTGGCTTCCATAACTGAAGAATTCAGCAGAAACAGAAATATTAAAAAGAAAAAAACACTAGCTATTTAAAATAGTTTTCCCCTATTGCCTGTTTTTCTCCATTCTTCACTCTACAAACAACCATTACCCAGAAGAGATGCAGGAATAAGAAATATAACAATAAAACAGAATGAAAGAAAAGAGTATACTCTAGTCATGTCAAATCCTGGATTCTGACCAAGTTTAGATTAAGGGTTAAAGCATGGGAAGGGAATGCTTAAAGCAGAATGAGAAATGGTTGGTCTTTAAAATAAATGCATGAAGTTATTAATGACATACAATAAACTAAATATATTTGAAGTGTACAATTTGCTGAAATTACACTAACAAAAATATTATCCTTACAGTCCAGATACTGAACTTTCCATTCCTCTTGGTATCCTTTGTGACAAAAATCCGTCTGTCTGGCTTCTATCTATATGCAACAACTGATTGATTGACTTTCTATCACACAAACTAGTCAATACTTTTAATTAAGCTTCTTGATACATTTCAGATACACATAATGATCGCACTTATGATAGGGAATTTGTGCCTGCACATAATATATCTTGATTCCTTTTTTTTTCCCACTCCCCTCCTTTGAACCCTTCTTTTTCTCCTCATTTACAAAACATTTGCTTCCATTTTTCTTTCTTTTCTCATTTTTTTCTTTTCCCTCACTTCCTTTTCCCATCCTTCCTCCCTAGTTCCCCTTACCATTTGAACACATTCCTCATATTTCACAATGTCTAATATACGACTTGGCCCATATTAACATTGTCAATTTCTCACAACAGAGAAAAAAATGCATTATCTACACATGTGCCCTATTTAGTCACTTGAGAATATACTCTCAAAGTTAATCAATTTATATACAAATATCTCAAGTTTATCCTTCCTTATGGCTGAGTAGTACCCCACTGTATGAAAAAAACCACACTTTCTTTATTCATTCATCAGTTGATGGGCATTTGGGTTGTTTCCAAGATTTCACTATTACAAATTGTGCTGCTATTAACATGAATGTGCAAGTATCACAGTGGTATGATGCTTTTAATTCTTTCAGGAAGATACCAAGAAGGGTAATACCTGGGTTAAATGGAACCTCTAGTCCTTGGTTTTTGAGGAATCTCCACATTTATTTCTGCAGTGGTTGCATCAGTCTATCCTCCTAACAACAGTGGAGAAGGGTTCCATTTTTCGCACATCCCTGCCAGCATTCGTTATTGGTTGATTTCCTGATAATTGACATGCTTTCTGGAGTGAAATGGAATAATATTGGTTTAATTTGCATCTCTCGAATGACCAGTGATATTGAATATGTTTTTCATATATTTGTTTGTTGTTTCTACTTCATTTAAGAAACATATATTCACTTCAGATGCCTATTGTAGGATTGGATCTTTAAATGTAGGGGCTCTGATTTTTTTCAGTTCTTTGTATGTTCTAGATAATGAGGAACAACTGACAAAATTTTTTCCCAGTCTGTGGGGTGTCTCTTCACTCAGTTGGCGATTTCTTTTGCTGTGCAAAAACTTTATAATGAGATCCCAGTTATTGATTCTTTGTAATATTTCCTGTGCAATCAGGGTTTTGTTCATGAAGTGTTTACCTACAACGTCTTCAAGAGTTCTATGTATCGTCTTCCAGCAGATCTAGTGTTTCTGCTTTTATATTTAGATCTTTGATCCATTTTGATTTTAGCTCATTGTATGGAGAGAGGCATCGGTCCACTTGCAATGTCCTTCACAGCTCTTGTTGGTCCCAGGGTGAGGATGGTGAGAGGATGGAGCAAAAGGACAAGAGACAGAATACAGAAAACTGAGGCCTCTCTCCTGACGTGAAGGCAAGAAACGAAACAGGAGGAGAAAGAGGAGGAGAAGGAATGAGAGAGCTCCAAAGGCTACTGTGCTTTTATCTATACACTTGGGAGATTGAGTATCAGTGAAACCTGTCTGCCTAATAGCTTATCCACGTGGCTTGTCTCAGGCCCCAGTGTTCCTGAGATTAGAGCAGTTTATCCATGTAACTTCCATCAGGAGTTCTCTGTTCTGGAAACTAGAGGCAGTTTATTCATGAGACTTGCTCAGACGTGCTGTGACTTGAGGCTGGTCTTGTTTCAGCTCTGCACGGGATTGATCTCCAGCTTTAGCCTCTTCCCAGATCTAGTTTTAGTCTTTGACATATGGAAAGCCACTTTTTCCAGCACCCTTTATTTAAGAGGCTATCTTTCTTCCTCTGAATCTGTTTGGTCCTTCTGTCAAAGAAAAGGTGGCTGAGTTTTGTTTGGAGTTGTTTCTTCATCTTCTAATGTATTCCATTGATCCTAGGGTCTGTTTTATTTTGCCATTATCGTGCTGTGTTTATCACAATAGCTCTGTAGCATAATTTCAATTTGGGGATTGCCATGCCCCCTGTCCTTTGTTGCTCAGAATTGTTTTTGCTATTACAGTTCTCTGCCACTTCCAAGTGAATTTTAGGATTGTTTTCTCTAATTCTGTAAGGTATGGTTTTAGTATTTTCATCAGGATTTCATGAAGTCTGTACAAAAATTTTGTAAGTATGGCCATTTTCACTATATCAATTCTTCCTAATCAAGAGCCAGGGATATCTTTCATTTCTTGATTTTATCTTCAATCTCCTTTTTCAGCATACTGTAGCTTTTAGTGTGAAGATCTTTTTCATCTTTGTTAGACTGATTCCTAAGTATTTTGTTTTTTTTTTCTTTTTTTTTGATGCTATTCTGAAAGGTATGGTTTCCCTAATTTCTCTTTCAGCGAGTTTGTTGTTTGTGCAGAAATTCTATTGATTTTCGAGTGTGGACCTTGAATACAGCCACCCCACTGAATTTATTCATTAATTTAGAAGTCTTTTGGTGGAATTTTTGGGATATTCTATGTAGAGTATCATGTCATCTTCAAATAATGATAAACTTCTTTTCCTATCTCTATTCATTTTCTTTATTTCTCTTGAATAATTCATGTGTCTACTATTCCCAGAATTATATTGAATAGGAGTGGTGATAGTGGACATTGTTGTCTTGTTCCTGATTTTAAAGTGAAAACTTTCATTTTTTTTAATTTTAAAAAACAAAACAGAAAAAAGGATAGAAAAAACACAGAATTTCAAACAAAAACAAAAGCAAAACAAAACAACAATAAGAAATCAACGCTAGTTAATACGTTCTATATTGTTATCTTAGAAGTAGTTGTTCAAGTTACAAGATCTAGGCATAAAAAATGATCAAATAATCAAACAATGACAGCACAAACTTCATTTTGATGAATTAACAGAGATAGTTGTCTATCTTGCACACATACACAAATATGCAGTTATATGTGTAAACCTACATACAAATAATCTTTTCCTTTCTTCCGTTTAAAGCTCATTTTTTGACCATTTAGTATGAAGTCAGTTGTTGGTTTGTGTTAGATGACTTGTATCAGATAGAGATTGTGACATCTATTCCAATTTGTAAGGTCTTTAATCAGTCAGTGAAATTGAAAAGTAATTCAAAATTAACCAACAAAGAAAACTCCAGGTCCTGATGGATTCACTGCTGAATTCTATAAGAAATTTAGGGAGTATCTAATGTCACTATTCTTTAAACTCTTTAATGAAAATGAAAGGAAAGCAGTACTCCCAAACTCCTTCCTAGAAGGAAGTATTACTCTGATGCCAAAACCAGAGAAGGATCTGACCAAAAAGAATTACAGGCCAATCACCCTGATGAACATAAATGCAAAACTTCTCATTTAGATATTGACAAACAAAAGGCAGAAAATCATTGAGGAGATTATACACCATAACTAGGATTCATCCCAGGACTACAGGAATATTTCAACATATGCAAATCAATAAATATAATACACCTTATCAACAGAGCCAAGGACAAAACTCCCATAATCATCTTAAGAGACATAGATAAAATTTTTCAAAGTAAATATTTTCCTTGAGTTTCATTTAAATGAAAATGTAGGAAGCCCAGGTTTTATGACTATCTTCTTTCACGCAACATGACAATTTTGAAATATATTCATACTCTTTCATACCTAGTTATTGTTGAAAAAAATCAGTTTTATGTCTATTCTGCCATAGTATTTCTATTCATTGTTCGTGAATTTGAATAACCTTCCTAATTAAAACTGTTATGAATATCCATATACCCATTTTTGTTGTGGTTATATGTTCAAAGCAGATACCAAAGAATATATCAACTAGTCTTTGTTGTAGGCATATAGTTTACTTTGTAAGAAAGTGCAAAAGCTATTTTTCTAAATTGCTGTGCTATCCCAACCTTGCCATCATTCCATGATTACTGTGATATTTAGAGATGGGGACTTTGGAGGTGATTAAGATTGGATAAGGTCCTTGTTTGAGTAGTACTGTCTGTATAAGAGAAGAGAAAATGGAGTATATGCATTAACATGTAGATTTCCTGCCCCTTTCTAAACCTATATCACCTAGTGGTATATAAACCTCTTTGCTATAAGGCTACCTACCTCAGATATTTTTTGTAGTGAGCAAAGAAGGCTGATACACATTATACATACTCTTTTAAACAGTGAGTATCTAGTTGATTCTGTACCTTTTTGGGGGAAGCACTTTCCACATTCAATGTATTTAACACCTTTATTGAATGCAAATTGACTTTATATTCATGGATATAGTAATGAATTCTATGTTTCATTGCACATATCTTCTTAATAATCTCAAACTGTCTTGATTACTGTGGCCTTACGTAAAGTATTGAATATAGTAGGAAATTGCTCTATCTTTGTTTCAAAATAATGCTAGGTGATTCAAAGTCCTGTTCATTTCCACATCAATGTTCAGAAAAAAAAATTTCAAAAGACATATCAATTTGTACAGTTCCTGGTAGGATTGCAACTGAGATTTATAATCAATTTGGTATGACTCCTAATCTAACAAATTGAGTATACAAATCTCTCCATTTTCTTAGTTTTTTTTTTTTTTTAATAATTTCTGTTGGCAAAGCATGAAGGTTTTAGTGGAAAGATTTTTGTTACTCTTTTTTCAAATTTACTCTTTTCCTTTATTTTTAGTGTTATTATAGATAGAATTATCTATTTTATTTCATTTATCATCTTTTTCTGTTGCTATTTTTAAAAGTGTAATTCTCTTTTGCATATTAATATTGTATTCAGTTTTCCTAAATTAAGTCATAAATTTTATCAGTGGTTTTGAATATTCCTTTGAATTTTCTATTTTAAAAATCATACCTTCTGCAAATATAGACCGTTTTACTTCTTTCCAAGATGTATTCTTTTCATTATTTTTCATTATTTTTCTTAGTCTAGACTTTCTAGTACAATAATGAATAAAAAGTAAAATGTAACAACTTTGAATTATTTCTGATTTAATTGAGAAAAATTCACTATTTCATCATGGATAAACATGTAAGGCCAGGTGTGGTGGTGCATGCCTGTAATCCCAATACTCAGGAGGCTGAAGCAGAAGGATTGCTGTGAGTTTGTGGCCAGCCTAGCCTACAAAGTGAGCTCAAGCCCAGCCTGAACTGCATAACAAAACCCATGCCTTGCCCAAAACCTCACATGAGGCTGAGTGAAAGGCAACAGTCTATTTAATCTGGTGGAGGAAATTCCAAAGAAACCCCATGTTCAGGATGTGGCAGGGATACTGCTGACTGCTTTTAGTCAAATTCTGAGTAAAACTCACAGCCAAAAGATTCAAAAAATTTGCAGCTTCACAGAAAATAAGCACTTGTAAGATTAGGGCTAAAAAACATGATTTCTGAAGAAATCAGTGCCATTCAAAAGAAGCAATTACTTTACCTTGGGACAGTAGGAAAGTTGCCTTGGGGATGTCTGAGGAATTGGTCAGACTCTAACCACTGTCAACTCAAGGGTGCAAAGGTGTAAATTCATTTGACAACTGCTTTGAGAAGAGATCTGAGCACTTTGCCATATAGGAAGTTGCATTTCTGGGAATCATTTCGTTATGCACAGTCTTCCTGTGAGGTGGAAGTCATTACAGCTGTGGTAGTAATGTACCTGGCTACTACTCAAGCTTACAACAAACCTTGCTGTGGACCACATGATGCTGGTTTAGGAGGCATGAGGAATACAAGGGCTATGAAATCCTGGAGGCTCACACTGAGCATTCAAAAGAAGGCTGGGGAGGCCAGCAATATATGACAGGATGTGAGCCCTAGTGGACATTCCCTGAGAGGCTGAGGAATGAAGTAGTGAAGCTGAAGCTCCAGGAGGTTAGAGGTGCCAGGACCGTGGAACATCTGCCGAGGAAAGCTGCAAGTAGCAAGATGAATTTATAATATGGAGAGAGACACGCAATGCAGCCAAAAAGAAGCCATGCAGACTGCTACCTGCAAAGCTATAGGGCTGGGACTAACCAGGCCTTTGGGTTTATTCTGCTTCTGAAAGTGAACCTGCATTTATCCTGACATTTATCACTTCCTTTGCTCATAGTTTGTGCTTCCAATTTTTTCTTTCTTTTTTAATTTTTTTTAAACAGAAAGAGAACGAAAATGATGGTATAGAATTTCAACACACAGGAGGAGATTAACAATGGTTCACATATTGTGTATTGCTATCTTGAAAGTAGTTGCTCAGGTTACAAGATACAGGCATGAAAAAATGATCAAACAATGGAAGTACACACCAATCTGGCATCATTTATCTTCAAATTAGTGCAGGTGATATTTGACAGAAAGTGCTTTTTTTTTTTCTTAAAAAGAAATTTTAATGAGATGCAGTTATGTTGTCTCTTTTAAATATTGGAATATACTTATTATATTGATAATTTGAATTGTTATTCTACTGTCCTTGGACTGTACAATTGATATTTAATATTTAGAAATTTCTTATATTTCTATTTCTATTGAAGGCTACCTGGTTATTTGGTATTTAATTTTAACATAGACAATCTTTGTACTGGATATACTCTTATATCACATTTTATTTTTGTCATTTTTGTGGGCTTTATCTGGTCTATTGTGTGTGAAAGTTTTTCAACTTTTGGAGTATGTAAATTAATATCACTTATTGATTTTGGAAATTTTTCAACTACTATGTGGTAAAATGAAAAACTTACAAATTCAAAGTTTCTTCTTCTAGTAGAAATCTATATTTGTATTTGATAGTCTTGGTTTTTATTGGGTGACTGTAGCCTCAGTTTAATATTTCTCATCTCTTTATCTCCATGTGTTTCATTACAGAGTGATTCTCAGTTTATGAGTTATACTTCCATGTATGTCTGATCAGCTGATTATCTTATAGATTCAGGTTTTTAATTACTTGTCTTTTTAAATTTTTAAAAATTAAAATTTTTTGATTCTTTGGTCTTTTTCAAATTGATTTCTTTTTGTGTCTTCAAGCCCTCAATTTCTTTTGTGTGTGACAATTGCAACAACTGAAACTGTTATATGTTTTATTTTTCTATTATTTGTATCTCTATACCTAATACGTATCTGTATGTATAGAAAATACGAGTAAATTCTCTTTCTTCTCAAAGAGCTAAGAAGTACTAAAAGTCCTTAAACAGACCCAAATTAAGGATCAAGTATCCTTAGTTAAAAACTAACTCAAGGTCGGAACAGGAAACTACCACATGAAGTTGAAATATTGCTTTTCCTAGAACATAATAAATGTGCAGTGTATGAAAGAGAATTATAGAGAACATAACATTGTAATTATCAAATATGAGGCCACTTAAGCATAAAAGTAAATAATGAATATAGTTAATTGTAGCTCATTCAATAAAATATATAACTGTTAATTCATGTGTATGCAAATCAATAAATAAAGCAAACATATACTTAATAATTGTATGTATCATTTGTATAAATTATTTCTCAGTAAAAAGGAGATATTTATTCACAAATTACAATTTATCTCCATAACAACTTATTGAATTTCACAAGATACATTACAGATAATTCAACACAACCAAAATGTGTTCTTCTAACTCACCGAGTTGCAAGCACAGTTTCCAAGCATACTCTCTAAGGGGCCCAGTCAGTCATGATAAATGAGGCTGATGTGAGTGTGAACCACTTTTCTCAGGGAAGCTGTCTCCTGCATTTCTCACCTATCTTTCAGAATGTGCTTGTCACATTACATGACTTTGATGAGCAGGTCCAGTCTGCTTGTTATAGCATGGACAAGTTCATATTCTACATCCACTCAGATTAAATCGTTCCTGAGACTTGGGAAACAAGACAGAAGCCTGGGATTAGTTTTCCCAGCATTTCAGGGTTGGTTAACAGTAAGATCAACTACTATAACTATTTAACCCTGTCATTGTGTGTGTGTGTGTGTGTGTGTGTGTGTGTATGTGTGAAAGGAAAGAAATTTCTATGTTTTGTCAGAGTGTTGCTTGTTATGGCTCATAATTCTTAAGGGTGTCACTGAAGTCAAATTCTTGAGTTTTGGAGTGAAGACCAATCTATCCAGAGATGCGTGATGATTCTTTTGCTTCTGTTGGGTTCTTAGGAGTATTTCAAATATAAACTTACACATTTTTTGATGGTGTTTGGGATTAAAATCCTGGACTCTCTCATGCTAGGCAAGAGCTGTCCCACTAAATTATATTCCAGTAACTAAATTCTCAGTATAGAATTTTTTCAACTTTGGAGTAAATTTAGGCTGAAAATAAATTAGAGGGCTATACCAATACTCAAAAATAATCTACTTTTTTATATTGAAAGAAAGGAAATAGATATAAAGTTTTTTAATAGATCAACATGGTTAAGTTCATGAGTATGTGTGAAAAAGATGAAAATGTGTGAGGGCCTGGGGATATAGCTCAGTGGCATAAGCACCAGCCTGGCAAGTGAAAGGTCCTGAGTTTGATTCCCGGTATCATAAAGAGAATAAGATGAAAATATGTGTTTTTCATAGGTATACCTCAACAGTGAGAAGAGTTAGTCTCCAAACAACCTAATAAATTCAACCTAGTATAAACATTAAATATCCATTTGCTTTTATATGGCCCCTAAAACTGACAAACATCGAGACATACTTGTGTGCTCTATCACATATTACACACATAAACACCTAACACACATATATTTACCTGTGCTAGAAAGTGTCAGACTACTATTCACCTGATTTTGATGGAAGTATGTATTAGTATAATGCTTTGAAAAGTAATTTGTTCTTACATATCAAAAGTTGTAACAATGATCCACATGCTTGATCATGACTTTACACACGAGATTTTATTATAAGGAATTAATTTCAGCCTTGAACAACAGCTAGAAGAATGCCCATTGCAGAATTATGTGTGAATCAGAGAAAAATATAAAGACATTGAGTGGTAAGCTACGAGTATTTTAAATATCCACCTAAGGGACTTATTAGTATGAATTATTGTATATTATTATATACTATGTATTTCATGTAAAGTAATATTTTTAAAATGCCAAACATTTTTCTGAGCACATAACAAGTATTAAGTAACATAAACCTCATAAAAACTAGTAGGTAGTTGCTATCTATACTTTACAGCTGAGGAAATTAAAACATAATTATTTAAGTAATGTCACGTGGCTTTTATGTGATGAGACCAGGGCTAAAATTCAGGCAATCTTTTCTAACAGTTGATGAGAGAAGCTCATCACTACACTTTTCCCATCATGTGTTATTCCTTTACTATTATTACTTTGAGATCTATGCTTTTGAAGAAGAATTAAGATTAAAAATCATTAAATAAAAAGAAGTCAGGAATATTTTCAATGATTCTAATATAAATGTCTATGTATGCGTGTGAATAAGAAAAAAGTCAAAAGCATACACATAGTTTTCATCTTTAAATAAAGGAATTAGGAAATATTTTTAAGGTTGCTTGTACATTTTTCCCTCCCACATTTTACAGTAAGAATCCATGGTAGCTTTTCTTTTAAAGAATAATGCTGCATGAGTTAGATCCCTGGTACCACCAAGATAAATAAATAAATAAATAAATAAATAAAGCCCTGCATACACAAAAGCAGGCAGTCAATTCTAACCTGTACTTGAATAAGAAAGTGCGATAAAATAAATCACAATATGACCTTAATCAATTAACTGAAACTCAAAACATGTAAACCATTCTCTTTTGTTTGTTGGGTTGCTTGGCTCTTTTGCCTAAAATTCTTTTCAGAAGACAATGATGCTAGGAAATTTCCTTGACTGAATTGTCTACTAACGTGGTTATTCCAGTCAACAGTCCACAATACAGTCGTCTACATTTGTGGACTGCTATCAGATGAATTTCAGGTTTTGACCCTTGAAAATGGCTACAAAATATATTTGAGTAAAAGAACAAATGGACCAAAAGGGAGACTATGCGTAAAACTATAAATAGAGAAATTAAGACAACTAGATCTCTCGCCTCATTGACGAAGTGGTTAATAACCAATTCAGCGCATGTATTCAGACAGCAATGCTCAGGTTCAGCAAGTTATTTCCCTCCTCTGGTACCTATCAGTGTGTTGTTTTGCTTGCTGTCAAAGCCAGGCTTTGGTTTTGGGGTTTTAGCTCAGCTACACAACACTTGCCTGCAAGCACGAGGTCCTGAGTTTCATTCCCAGTATCGTCACAATTTGCCTTGAGCGTCAGCCACATTCCTTATCAGAGAGCTATTTGACCCTGATCATTGTGTGATGCTTAACAAAATGTTAAATAGGTTGATGTTAAAAAAATATGTAGTATTTTGATGACTTGTTTTCACTTTTACTATTAACTAAAATTTTTACTTTGGGCATGTCATTTCATATGTCTGGACTTGAATTTTTAACTTTTTTTAATTTAAAATTTAGGTTTTAAACTTTAATTTTTAATTTTAAACTTCAGAATTTTTAAAAAATCTGTAAAATATTGGTAAAAGATTCCATAAAGATAAGTAACTGGACTACCTTATTTCTTTTAACTTCCTCTCTCAGCCTATTGGCCTTTTAGATTGTGTTTATATATTGCCAGGAGCCACAGTGAGCTGTGGGGTGGCATTTGTAAACTCAGTGCTTCTACTAAAGTCCCCAAGAGGTGATCATCAAGTGCACGATTTAAGAAAACCTTCTGTAGAGAAGGAGGAAAGTGAGGCCTTTGCCTTTCCTATTCTCTCCTACTTCGTTCTATAAACAGGGATAGCATGATGCCCCCAAATATTATTAGAAAAGTTATAAAGTCTGTTTAGTAACAAAAATTTAGTGCAAAGAGATTAAGACATATGCTCCTTAAAGATTCATTTTGTTTATCATTAAGTTAAGAAAAACATTGCTATGGAAAATTACGTAATTAAAATTTGACAGAACAGGACTTAAATCTGAACTATCGCTGTTTCTTAAGTTTCTAGCTTCTGCCATGAAAGCACAGAAGGTCTCAAAGATGAAATTGCCCTAGTGGACTCTGAGTCTATACCATTTCCTATGGGTAAGAGGGTAATTATGTGAGTTGTAGTTATGTATTGCTTTGTTTTGTTTGAGTTTATTGTCTATAAATGTATGAACAACCATTTTGAGGAAAGCAAGGGACACTGGGGTAACCATAGTTAACCTCCTGTTGTTATGTTTTGAAGACCTGTGTAGCTTTCTGTGTTCTGTTTTGAAATGCTGTATTGTGTTTGACTCTATTCTGTTTTCTTTTTTTTGTTTGTTTTTTTGTTCTGTTTTGTTTTGTTTTCTTCTATTCTCTTTAAAAATAAAAATAAAAAAAATTTTAAAAAAATTAAAAAAAAAAACAAGGAAAAAAATATTGCAGCTAGGGTTATAGTACATCCCATAGTTATTGTAACATGATTTGGGTATCACATCACTTTGGAAACTTATGAAGTTTCCAGTAATTTCATTCCTGAAATAAATATTCATGATTGACATCATGAATTATGACATATTAAATCTATTCACTGAAACACAACTCAGCCATATGGAGATGAACTCTTTTCCCTCCAAATCAGTAGATGAATTTTATTTTTGGTGATTGCTTAACAACTGAGGATAAGCCAGAGTACTATTATTTTGAAACCTTAGGCAGAGTTCTACTCTTGACGTTACTAGGGAGAAGTTTGTTTCCATGATGCTATGGAATAAATATCCCACCCCTGACTGGTATTCTCATCACGAAGCAGCAATGTTCTCTCAAATGTGGCCAACACAGGAGGAGGTGAATGCTGAGATCTATAGCCATAAACCCGGATGCAAATGCGCCTTACTTTGAAACTAGTTTATCAAAGTTAAATAAGGAAATGTATTAATATGAAATAACTATGAATAAAATGTATAACTATGTACACATGAAATTCAAGGGCAAACATTTTTGAGATTCAAAGGAATGGAAATGTGACTGCAGAATCCATGTCACATGAATAAAGGACACAATGTCTAAGTTTCCAGAGACTCCTTAACTTGTGTGGTTTGGAATGTCATATCCTCAAAGAGAAACTTTCCTCAGGAATTTGGTAGCCAACCTTAGAAACTTGACCAGGCATTTAACTTTATCAAGCATTTTTCATGTTATGACCAATTTGAAAAAACAAAAAAACAGCAAAGCTTTCTTTCCCTGGACTACTGTTGATATTGGAAATATGTACATCATAACTTAATGATGGTTTTACTTCCATTCTAAAGTCAGGCTCTGAGCTGTTCAGATATTATCAGAAGGACATGAAGTGAAATTTGATTTAAAAAAATTTAAGGATTTTAGTAATAATACATATCATATAGAGTCACATATGAAGAATATTTAAATAATTCTTATAGCTCAACAACAAAATGACTTTATTAAAGATGTTAGCCACCAGCAAGCAAAAGAAAATTTGTCACATGAACTACTTGCTAATTTATTTGCTGGTCTTGAAATGTAGCTAAAAGTGAAATTGATAGCTGCGATAAGGACAGTTGGACTTACTGAGTTCTACTGAATTCTTCTCATGCTTCAAATATATTTCACTCAGTCTTAACAGCCAATCAATGAGATAGACATTTTCGTTCTCCCCATTTTATAAATGAAGAACTAGTGAAGTGATATAGGGGAATGAAACTCCCATCCTACTAGATGTCTGGTATGAGTTCGTGTTCTCTAAAATTGAAGAATGAATTTTAAGAACAACGTAGGTTAAGAGCAGAATATATTTATTGAGAAAAAGAAAGCTTCTGTCTGAGAGAGAGACAGAAGGGGTCCTGAGTAGGTTACTAAATACTCTGTCTTTTTAGGGACTTTTATTGAGCAAAACCACGAGTTGAGATGGGTACAAGTTGGAGAAAACACAAAAACTCACAAGGCAGAGGGGCAGGGTGTGGGACAGAACTATAGTCAGCCAATAAGATTAATTGCTCAAGTAAAATTGGCCAAATCAAGGACAAATGGGGAAGTGAGTCACATAGCAAGCAGG
>RJWT010023700.1:0-16711 GCA_004365215.1 Cuniculus paca | reverse complement strand
AGAAAACAACTTCCAACCCAGACTGATGTACCCTGCAAAACTTTCCTTCAAAATTAATGGAGAAACAAGATACTTCCATGACAAAGAACAACTCAAGGAATTCATGACCACCAAACCAACCCTACAAAGATTACTAAAGGACATTTTAGAGAGAGAAAAAGGACCACGGTCTCAGGAACAATGTCAGAGGGGGACCATCAAGTGGGGCCAGTCGATTGAATGGAGAGGAAAACAAAACAGAATAGAGTCAAGCACAACATAGCATTTCAGAACAGAACACTGCAAGCAATGCAAAAATCTGTACTTTTCTTGCAGAATATTACCTTAATTCGTAAACACATGTTTGCTTATGTATCTTATTTATTGGTTAAATGTCTGTACCTATACTGCTCCGTAATCTTCATATAAGAAAAGATAAAATGAGTTCAAAAATATAGCAAATATTTATTAAACAATTTAACTGAATGAATAAACCACTGAAAGTTAAATCTGGAGGTTTATTCATGGTATTCTATAATCCTTCCTTACCCATACCATCTATCCAAAATCTCTTTAGCTATTTCTTAAAGTTCCTGATTCTTATTTTCCACAGCACACAAATCCTCTTGTCAAAGTGACTGATGAATAGTAAATCTAACATGAATTAAAAGTGTGATATGTAGTTTAGAACTAACTGGCAAGTTTTCTAATATTACTTAAGTAGAAATCATAATTTTATCATCTGTAACTGTGATATTTCATACTTTTTCTTTTATTAAAATATTTCTTCCCCGTTAGACGCTAAGCTCTCTTAAGGTCTCTGATTTACCTTACTTTCACACAGCGTTCCATGTTTATGACACAAAAAAATGTGTTCAAGAAGACATTAATAGATCAAAATACAAATAAACTTCTCAGACCAGAACTGAAGTACAAATCCCATACTCAAAATAAGATTGCAATACATTCAAGTGTAAATACAAAGGACTTTGAAGAATCAAATGATATTTCACTTTGACAAGAAGAAAATGAAGTAGACATGGATGAGTTGTGTATGAGAGGTGGTAAGTGATAGAAGATGTCTGGGGTTCATGTGAACAGCACTTTTCACAGAGTCAAAGCTGGATGATGAAAGAACTTCTGGTTAGGAGAGAGATTGTAAGAAAGGATAATCCTTAACAAAAATGCTGGAAGGAAGATTTTAGCAACTGCTGAATTGTGGTTAATGGCCCTTTCATGTCTCCTTTTGCCCTCAGGTCTGACTTTTCAGACTGTTCTCCCTCTCTGTGACAATGTCTCGGCTATGGATCTGTGAGGGACAGAACAGAGTAAAGTGTCCAACTCCTGCCATGGGATTATGTCTTTCACTACTAAGGCAGCTTTGTTGGTCTTGTTTACCATAGCTAAGAGTCCCTATAAGCATTTGACTGACTACTGCTTTTTCTATAGACATCTTACATAAAACTGAGTTTGGGAGATTCTTGTCATAAACATCTCTATCATAGGGTAATTGTGGCAACTATTTTAATATCCACAAGCATGAACATAAATTTACTTCAAAATACAAAAATATGAATCAGAAAGACTGAGAAGCCCAGACAGAAGGACACAGAGAACTGCTGATAGAAACACGCTTGCTATATGAATTCCTAGAATGTACAGACAGATTCAAACTCACCTGTGAGAGCATTTGGAAGTGACTGTTGGATTGACAGAGGACCAGAGCTCACAAAGTCTGGACAATGAGCCAGGAGAAGAGGCCGACTTTATGTCTATGAGTAAAATTCCCAGATACCAAAGCCTCTGGAGTCCTGCTTTGAATGAGTGTGACTCTGTGCAGGTAACAGAAAAAGGAGGGAACTGGGACTTACCTTGGGAATAAAGACAAAGAGAAAACTTAAAAGAAGGTCCTCTTCCAAAGATACTGTGCTTTCACCACAGAAAAAAATAGCATTTCAGTACTCTTTATGATGAGTAAGAAGATGGAGGAAAATTTCTCCAAGGTCCATGGAAAAGCAAACCTCTCATACGCACAACTATTCAGCATAAAACGCAGATCCCAAGCAGAATCTAAAGCTCAGAGCCCAGAGACAACCCCAAAATTAAGCTATACAGGAGCTGACTTTGACTACCTTGATCCGTTTATCTCTGCTTCTCCCTGTACAATTCCCATTAACTCCCCCCAGCCCTCCACCAAGTTCCATGTGCTACTCTTCTTCTTATAATATTATCACTAACAGGAGGTTATCAGTCCTATATGTCAAATCTAGCTTGTTCCAGTGTTACCATGCTGTTTTTCTGTCGCCAAGGAGTCGAAACATGATAAAATAATCTTTGGTGCATTAATAAAACAATAGTATTCTCTACATTTTCAGTACTTGGTATGTACACTTGGACAGGGGTAATATAAATTAGGCATTAATATAAATTCGGTTATTAATTCCATTTTTCAGATGGGGAAACCAAGTCACAGAGACTAAGAAATTTAATCTTTCAGGAGAAAAATTCCAGTGGATATTTTATTTTCGCTGAAGGAACATGAGTTTCAGTCATGAAGACATTGATTTTAAACACTGGCTTTGCCATCTACTATCTTCATGATTTCATGTTGAGGGCCATTCTACATAATTTTGGGGGGAATATAATTTCATAATTAAATTGTGACTATGGCTAGTCTGATGTCTAGTATCTTGGCATGCGAACAGACTGTGATATGCAAAAACATGACTCTGTATGCCTCCGGTCATAGGTGAGGCCTCAAGAGTCCCTTGGTGCTGGGACATTACAGGACAAGATTACACGAGCTGAAGACATCCTGGTTCCTTAAGAACCAAGCAGTAGTTAAAAAAAAAAGAAAAAGTTTCACCTTGGTGAAAGGACAAACCTCTTACTAACCTGCCATCTCTCCCTACCATCCTCATCAACATAAGATCCTCATTTTCTTAAGATCACCACTGCCCTCCAAGTCATCCGATAATCCCCTCACCATTTTCTTCAGTGTAAATGTGATCAATAAATAATGAAGTTCTGGCTGCCTTGTGGTGTTTTGTTCCACATGAACAACTCACCATCCTAGATCCCCTTTGCATTGTTATTTGTCTCCTGCTCTTTCTTTTCACCATGTGTGCACTGCAACGCCTTGCAGGAAACTGGGAGCTCACTGCAGCGGTCCTCCATAATTTTAGGCAATTAACATTTGTTGAACTTTGAAACTAGTTGTAAAGAGTAAATTGACAACTACAGGAGATGGAGAACCAGATGAGAAGACAATAATAAGCTTGCTTGTTTTTAATTTAGCATGCCACCTATAATTATCTATATTATAATTTCCTATTGAAGATCCCAATTCTCAATCCCCTTCTATGTTCTTTCTCCTAATAATACTTGTTCCTATTAACTATTTAATTTTACCTCTTTCTCATTTTAGCTTTGCATGGAATGAAAGTGTCATAAGGGAAAGAATGGCAGAAAAGTTCTCTTCCCTATCAAGTGCTAGGATGGCTATGGGAAAGCGAACAGTACATCTGCCTTTGCTCATGTAAAACCCTGACACAGTACACAGGAAGTTGGACAGGAACTGCTTTTGCCTTCTAGTAGTGACACAGGATTGACTGTCAGAAGTAACTAGATAGGATTCGGAAGAGTTCAAACTATGACCTTAGGAGTATGGTGACAGAATCCTGAGAAAAGGAGACTTAAGTGATGTCTTAGACTGGACATAAGTCTCTGGAAAGAAGAGAGAGCCCTCAGAAGTCATGGAATGAGGTGATTCTAGCTATGTCATTAGAAGCAGAATAAATAAGAGCAAGTGTAAGAGTGGGTTCAGTTCCTTTATTTAGTTTATCATTTGATTATTTATTAATACATAGATACTTGGTGTTCCAAAATCAAAGTGATCGGTAGAGTTTCAGGTTTAGCTCCCATTGTCTCATTTTTTTTACCTTTGAAATGAGTGGATAAGTCAGGAAAAATTCTAAATATCATTCTGGTGTTAATAATCCTAAACAGTGTATCTGTGCTAATCTCAATACAAAAAATGTATTTTAAGTGTTAAGCTTAAATCATCTTTGGGAAAATTATGAGGCTCTTCCCACCACAAAGTTTAAACTGAGAGATAAATATGCCCTTCAGCATATAAGTGGAACATTCCTAAATGGAGTAAAGACTTTTCAGAACAGGTTCTAATTAGGGTACTTACAAACACTGAAGTTCCATTCGCAAGTTTCTCTTAACTGATGCCTCATTTCATTGTAATAATTAACTGATTTTTGAAGGATTCTGTTTGCCTAGATGGCCAACTAATTGCAGGTAGGAACTGGAAAGAAAGGGAGAGAGTAACATCATGGTGACATGGACAGAGTGGCTGAAGAATTTTCATCACATTCTCCTGTAAAGTTATGACTTTGTTTCATCTGAGTCATCTCATGGAGATATTAAGTTTGCATTTCTCTTCACAGCCAGTACCACATGCTCAGTTATGATGCACTCAGTTTCTCCCAACTTTAAGGCATTCACAAGCTAATTCAGGAAATCTCTGAAGCTACATTCCCCAAGCTTCTCAATGGTAAATCATCACTTTTACTATGCAAAAATAACTACAACTTTCCTAAATATTCTAGGCCAATATTCTAGGTCAAAAGTAACAAGTAAATTGTAGAACTTATTAAAACACAAACTGCTGGGCTGTATCCCCAGAATTTCTGATTCAAGAGAACAGTTCTCAGAATTTGCTTGGTACTTTTCCAGGAACTTATGACAATCTTGGTCTGTGAACCATACAGTAAGAAACACTTTTCCAAACTCTTATTGCTCATATGCCTTTCCTCTTGTTGGAAAGCACATGTGGACAATCTTAATACTGGAGTTATTAGAAAAGGAAGCACTGTGCACCTCAACCTTAGGTGCCCTGAGGTTCTTACTAAATGACATTCTCATTAAGAAAGTCAGCTGTGGGGCTGAAGATTCTATTTCACTAACAAATTTTCAGATATGCCAATGTTTTTTTTAATTTGAACATATTTTGAAGTTTAAAATTCTAAGGTTTTTTGCTTAAACACTTCAGATAGTCAGAGTTAATTACTTTTCTTTCTTCCTCCCATCCTGAACCAAGTACTCTAATCTTTCTCATCCTCCACAAGCTGCTGCATAATCACCCATGTAGCCTGTTCTATTTGTATAAGTCAAATAGATCCCCTGTCTCGAAGAAAAAAAAAAAGCCACATTGAGCCAGTGGAGGCTGTGCCTACTAGGGCAGAACCAGGGAACTGCAAAGGAAGTCACACATACACACACACACCGCTCCCCATAACCCAGCTGATGCCTGAGTAGGAAGAGAAGAAGAACACACACACACCCACACACTCTGCCATAAGCAACCAGCTGATTCGGAGGTATACAGGCAGACATGATAACAACTGAAGTAAAGAAACAACCTAACGCTCATATTGTTTGACTGACTTCACAAATCTAAAACCAGTAGTCTGAGCAACTATTTAAAGGATGACAATATACAATATAGTAACTATGGTGGATTCCCTACTGTTTTATTTTTGAAGTCCAACATTGGGTTTTCACAGTTTTGTTTTGTTTTGTTTTATTGTTCTGTTCTGTATCTTTTAAAATAAAATAAAACCACAGAATCTCTATAAGCATTTTGTCTGAATTCAATGTTCATCATCTCTCACATTCTTGGTGGCAGGAAAATTATTTAGGTTCAATTCTCTTTGTCCCATAGGGCTTTTATTATTCTCACATATGCCAAACATTTTCAACACATTTTGCCTCTTTTATAATTTTTCCTTGACAAGTATACTTATTTATCAATATATTATACTATAATATTCTTACCACTTAGCACAAAGATTTCTGTACACTGAGTATTCAATTATCTATGTACAGCATTTTTCGAGTTAGAAATTCTCTTATTGGCTGCATATTCATAATTATAAAGAAATTGGGTCTTCCTCAATTTAGCATTCCTAAAGTTGGCAGACAGATTAGTGTCCCTCCTTCAAAGGATCTCTCTCAAGGTCTGCAGTTCTCTTCAGGACTAAGATTTATGGAAGAGCTTGAGGATACCCTTGCGAATCTCCCTGGTCTTCACACTGTAGATGATAGGGTTGAGTACAGGGGGTACAAACAGGTAGACATTGGACATCATGACATGTACAACAGATGGAGCACTTTTCCAAAATCGATGAATCATGGAAACAGCAATTATAGGCACATAAAATGCCAGAACTGCACAGATGTGTGACATGCAGGTGTTGAGAGCCTTGAGTCGTTGCTCTTGGGATGTGATGGCCAGAACAGCTCTCAAAATTAATGCGTAAGAAAGAAGGATGAAAACTGAGTCCACCCCATAGGTGAAAATGACCACAAAGAGTCCATAGATGTTGTTAACCTGGATGTCTCCACATGCCACCTTCATGAGATCTGGATGCAGACAATAGGAGTGATGTAAAACATTACCTTTACAGAAAGGCAGTCTTTTCACCAGAAAAGGGAAAGGGAAGAGGGTGATAAAACTCTTGGCAAGGATACCCAGTCCCATGGTCAATATGCGGCTGTTGGTGAGCACAGTGGCATAGCGTAATGGGTCACAAATAGCTACAAAACGATCAAAGCTCATGGCAAGCAGTATGCCTGACTCCATGAAAGAGAAAGTGTGAATGAAGAACATCTGGACCAGGCAAGCATTAAATTCAACATGGCGGTAATTGAAGCAGAAGGTAGCAAATACGGTGGGAAGAGTGGAAAAGGACACTCCCAGATCATTGAGAGAGAGCATGGAGAGGAAGTAGTACATGGGCTGGTGCAAAGCAGGCTCTCTAATCACCAGAGTGAGGATACTGAGGTTTCCTAAGATGGAGATCAGGTAAAGGATGCAGAAAACCAGGGCAACCCAAGCCTGGCCTGTGTGCATCCCAGGAATGCCTGTCAGCTGGAGTGTGGCTGGCTGAAAAGGAGAGCCATTGAAGCCCTGCATGATAAGCAAGTGAGAGGACACAGATGGAGAACGGACTCAAAGGGGTGTGTTGGAGAGTTCTTCACTTTTCTTCTTTCAGATATCCTCTCTTCAACACAAAAATCAGTAATCAAAAAGGTGCGTCCTTGTTCCACCTTGTCACATTAGACTCTGAGTTATTTGAGGAAGGAACTGGATTCCTTTCATTTCTCTACTACCAGGACCCTGTATACCTTCAAAGTCATATAGACTCCAATGAAGTTTGATGATCAGGTGAGTTCCTAAAACATGGCAGGCAAAAGGAAGGAAACATTGTGAATGAGATCTTCTGATGCTCACCTTAAACTGCAATATAACATCACTTTCCTATCAACTCCAGAACACACACCAGGGTAGTTCAGGGGAAATATAAATTAATATAAACCAGGAATAAAAGGCATCATGCATGTCTTGGGGAAATCTTCTTTAGATAGCCCAGGTAGACTATCTACAGAAATTAATTATAACATCAATAATCTTGATTCAGAATTTACTAGAGCCTCCCAATTCTGCAATCATCCCTAAACTTGTCATCAGCCAAAACTGATCTACATATGAAATCTTAAATTTGTGTTTTTAACAATTCTAATTTAATTGGTTTGCTAGTTTACTGTGGTACTGGAAATTGAACCCAAGGCCTTCCTTGGCCACTTAATTTTTAAATTTTGAGTGAAGTTCTCACTAAATTGCTAAGTAGTCCTGAGTTTGAATTTATAATCCTCTTCCCTCAGCCTTCTGTTGTGATGGCAGACTTGTGTCACCAAGCCTGGCTCAGTTGTCCTCATTTTTATCATAGTCTTCTGCATCCTATCTTTACCTTCTCAGATCTGTGCACTAGCTCTGGAGTCTTCATAATTTCTCCATTTCCTTCTGGCTTCTTTCTCTATTAACTCTTCCTTCTCTACTTTTTCATGACCCTGTTCCACTGCCAAGAATTATGTATTTTTCTCCTCTTTCCATCTCCCTTTTTTTAACTTAACAAACTCCAACTTTTAAAAAATGGAAACAAAACTCTTTTAAATGGGGATGGGAAGAGGGGTTGAAGGTAGGGTAGGAGAATGGGGAGGAAAAGAATCAAGGTATATCATGTACAGGTGGAAATTTCCTATGATGAATGTGATCATTGTGTATACATAAAATGTACCAACAGACTTAATTAATTAAAAAATAAATAAACTCCAACTTTTGATAAATTCTATAACCAAACCAGATGTACAGGTGGACAAAACAAAGAAGCAAGTGTTTTAATGGAATAAAATGGAGAGAGAAGAGAATTATCTCCTGGCACAACGCTAAACATGTTCACACCCTTGTCCATTCTTACTCTGTTTGCAAAGAGAGTCCCTTGGGCTTTAAGGAAAGTTCCTCTACTTTCAAGATTGCCTCTCTTGTCACATCCAGTAGAACCATCTTCCATTAGGACACTGGACAGTACTTCAGTTTTCTTTTTCTGGCACTTTTGCTTCAGTTAGTAGGCATGTGTAAGAGGTCTACAACTTTCCCACTTCACCTACGATTCTACAACATTTTCCCAGTTCTTAGTCAAATTTCTTGAGACACTGTCTATCAATAGACCTAGGAAAAGGAGCTTGTAATTTAACTATTTATCTGTCTGCTTCTGCAACATCCTTCTGAGGTCATCAATCTTAGGAATTTTAACCTATTTGCTTTAACTTTTATCATTGTTTATTTCTTCTCTCTCTCTTTCTCTCTCTGTCTCTCTCTCTCTGCAAATAAATTTTTCTATGATGACAAGTGATTTCTTTAAGCATAATGGAAACAGCTTCCTAATCTATTTGGTCTCAATAGAGTTAACATTACTAAAACAACATTTTTAAAGGCTTTAAGCAAGAGCAGCTTGACACCATGCCAAACAAGCAATAGTGAGAATGGCAAAAATTTAAAAATCATATCATGAAAGAGCTCTTTTTAGTCATTGTTTCCAGCAATTGTTTCCATGGTAATGAGTAGCTGAAAATTAAAGCTCCATTCTGCAATTTGGGCATAATGGTGGCTTTTCTAGAGTTTCCATCATTTTCTTATCAGTCCTATTAAACACAGTGAAAGTTAGTGGTGACATGAGGTTATGTATTACTAAGATATCAATCTTAATTCTGAAAGTAAGTGGACTATGAGAAGCAATTTATCTTTTTTTTTGTTTTATTTCTCCTCTAAATGAACAATTTAATCAATAAGGATGTGTTTTTCCTTACCAATTGTAGACTCTTCTCTTCTCACCACAGGTTAAAAGCCAATGTCTTTAGAAGTCTTTTTATACACAAGCTGTGAGTACCTACTTTTTAAAATCACTTCACTCCATGATTATCTCTGAGTTCTGAAGATATGAGAAAACTCTCAGCAGCACCAAGAGATATTATGAACACTTTCAAAAGATACACTTAACCCACTGTCCATATTCCCTGCTGGAAAAGGAAGACAGGATAGAAGGTAAGATTTTATCTATGCTTCAGATCTTCCCTCTGGAAGCCATTTTTGAATACTTCTCCCCTAGGAGAACCATGTCCCCATGCCACCTAAAATCATTTTTCGTTTGCTTCATCCATGGGCTTGTAGTCAAAACTTTCTCAACATTACTGATTGAGGAAGAAAGGCTAAGGAAATGGAGGTATAGAATTTTCCTGGGCGTGTACACGCCATCACTCAAAGGTACAATACACACCTTTACACTTCCAGACCTGCTTACACTTCCAGTATTCATAGATATTATCTCATGTCCACATTGCACATTAACTGCTATCTATTCTCTTGGTCCCACAAAACACTATCACACAAAAGAATTTAAGATTTGTGGCTGCTCGTTGATATTATGTTTACCAATATTGGTATTACCTCAAGTATTGGTATTATGTTTCAAGTATTCACTTATAACTGCCTGAGATATGTATAAGCACCCCATGCACAGACACACACACACATACACATTATATCACAAATTCATCAACATTTAGAATTCCACACTAATATCTCCACTAGTGATAGTCCCATGACATACTCAATCCTGAAAACTCAGCTAAAATGATAGATCATATTATAGAATGATCTAGTTCATTTGTTTCTGTGGTTTTTCCCCAAATGATAACCAAACAACCTGGAACAGGAGATAAAATTGTGGGGTTTTTAAATAAGCAGTATGAAACATCCTCAAAACAAAATCTATATCTCTTGCCCCAGCACCTTAACCTAATGGTAGGTGGTTTGCTTTTAGGGTTTTATTTGAGATGGAAACCCGGCATAATTTCCCTGTGGTCTTGTGCTTTGGAAAGAGACAGATTTGACTCATGTTTGGAAAAGAAATCCGAGGGCTAGCATCTGCCTGGAGTTTCAGTAATAATGTTAAAATCAGAGATGATGTCTAGACAATGAGGACATGTGGGTAGCACAGTGGAGAGAGCACTCACTGGATGCAAGAAGCTTCTTTTCTGTGTGGCTTGAGGTATTGCGCTGTGGTCCAGCCGGCAGAGCGGCATCAGCCCATTCTTCTATGACATACATTTATAAATGTCCTCAAATCCCAATACTTCTTTGTATTTGGTGGAAGGAAAAGGAGTGGAAGCAATTGAGACAGTGATATCAATTGAGCCACTGGAGAATTACTCCCAACAGAATTCCACTCTCAGCTTCATCATCCCTGATATCATCTATGTCCTTTAACGTGTGAACCCCTCCTTGATCAGGAATACAAACACACTGCACACAATACACACAAACAGGAATGGTTATATACATCCTGAGACTTCCAAGATACAGTCTTAGACATATTCAGCTGTATATTTACTAATATTCAGATTGCCTTTATCAAGTTTACACACAAACCAAAAAAACACAAACATGCTTTTACAGCTTCTTTGTGTGCTAGTCGCTAATCATGACACATCAAACACACACTATAATCTGTGTATTTTTACAGTGATCAATATGGCTAATTTAGATTATAGACATAGTTTTAGAAATGGAGATTCACACAGATACTTGAGGAAATGACTGAGTACATTTGAAATATATGTTTACACAATGTATCAACCATAACAGCATGTAAGATTTATGAATGAGCTTGAAATGAATCAAACAACCTTACAAAACATTTAACTCCAATAAATGATATAAATTCTGGCATCCTTTTAGGGAAGTACATTGATGTTTCTGCTTACATGGAAATGCTTCAGACAGATAAGATGTATGATACATTTTAGAGAGAAAGAGGGATACGTGAATTGGTAGGTAAAACAAATGATGCTGAACTAAGTGAGATAACATATTAAATGATACAGGTAGTACATATACTGGTGCTGACTGTAAAATTCAAACCTCTGCTTGAAATTTTTCATGATAAAATGTGAAATTTTTAATGAAAAAAGAATATATAAAGCAATATATAGAACATGGTTCTGAAAGTTCAAATCACATTTAAATTGCAATGAAAAAATTCAAACTAATAAAAGGGATCTCAAGTCCCAGTTAAAACCAAATGCGAACATTTTTATATCATGTTAGGCTTTTTATCAGGTAAGTTTTAATTTTTTGCTATACTAGTATTCTTTCATATGATCAAAGAAAAGAATCTATTTGCTCAACCATAGCTGCTTTTGTCTGAGGTCAATTGTTTATGTCCAACAAATGGACAGTCTCTGACACCCTCAAATCCTGTCAAGAGAAATCTGGTTCTACCTCACTGAGCATGCTCTGCATGCAGTCACAGAACCACGCATATCTGTGCCATAACAGAGAGTGATCACTGCTTTCTGGGCAAAATAACCAGTATGAATATTCTATATAATGAAAAAGAAGCATTAATTCTACTTGAGTGGGTAAAATTTTAAAGATAAAAGTAGGCTTTGATCTCACATTGACCTGAAAGTAGATCCCAGAGAAAACTGACTGTTTGTCTTTGGGAGAAGTTTGGCTTATACAAATATTTACACCCATCAGAACTTGACATATCAGACTAATCTCATCTTTAATGTTCTGTGGAGAGGGAGTGCTTTACATGGTGATCATTTGTTTTACAGTAAGTATACAGTAAGAATGAAATGAATGAATTGTGGTTCTGTTCTACTACACCAAAATCTATTTTCCTTCCAATCCACTCTCCACCTTTCTAAGGCTCTTCTAACTATCACTGGTATCTACTGATGACTAGAAAAATATTCCAAACTTCTGTACCAGCTGCCTTCCAGAAAGATTCAGCAGACAGGAAGGATTGACTGGTATAGGTTATGCCTCTCTGTCCACTGGTTCTTCTCAAGTAGAGTCTCTAGCAGGATCCCACCTCTCTTTTTTTATTGTTTTTAAGTTTATGGGTACAATTTAGATACACATAATGATCATACTCACGATAAGAAATCCATACCTGTACATGATATATCCTGATTTCTCTTTTTTCCCCAAACCTCTCTCTCCTCCCATAAAGCCCTCTTCCGCTCTCTATTTACAAAGTTTTGTTTCACTTTATCCTTCTGTCTCACACCAGAGAAGCAATGCGATGTTTACTTAAGAATATAGTCTCAAGATGCATCTATTTACCTAGAAATATCTCAAGTTTAACCTTCTTTATGGCTGAGTAGTACTCTGTTGTATTAAATAAAAACACATCTTTTTTATCCATGTATCAGTTGATGAGTATTTGGGTAGTTTCTAAGGGTTAGCCATTACAAACAGTACTGCTATAAACATGGATGTGTATATATCACTGTAGTATGATGCTTTTAATTCTTCTAGGAAGACACCCAGAAGAGGAATAGCTGGGTTAAATGGGAACCCTAATCCTAAATTTCTGAGGAATCTCTGCACTGATTTCCATAGTGGTTGCACCAGTCTACACTCCCACCAACAGTGGAGAAGGGTTCCTTTTTCCTCACAGCCCCACCAGCATTTGTTGTTGATTGATTTCTTAATAACAGCCATTCTTTCAGGACTGAGATGGAATCTCAGCATTGTTTTAATTTGTGTCTCCAAAGTGACCAGTGATGTTGAACATTTTTTTATATACTTATTTGCCATTTGTATTTCTTCCTCTGAGATGTGTCTGTTCATCTCAAATGCTCATTTTTGGATTGAGTCTTTAAATTTGGAGGGATCTAATTGTTTTCAATTCTTTGTATGTTCTAGATATTAGTCCCTTGAGGAACAGCTGGCTAAAGTCTTTACTCTGTGGGTTGTCTTTTCACTGAATTGGTAATTTCTTTTGTTGTGCAAAAGCTTTTTAACAGAATGAGATCCCAGGTATTGATTCCTAGCAGGATTTTCCCATGCAATCAGGCTTTTGTTCATGAAATCTTTGCCTACACTTATGTCCTCAAGAGTTCTACCTACTCTCTCTCCCAGCATATTTGGTGTTTCTATTTTAATGTTTAAATTTTTGATCCATTTCAATTTTAATTCACTGCATGGCAAGAAACTTGGGACACTGACCTATGGTGAAACTTATGGCAAACAACTAAACGTGTAGTGTTTTAGGACATGAGCTTCTCCTCTTGCTGGGACATGACTTAGCAGATGCCTGGAAAGGGTAGCTGCTCCCCACAGGCTACCTCCTACTGTGACACCTTCGTTTCATATGAAACTAGGACACATAGGACCCCACACCATGCAAACAGTAGTGCAGAAATGGCACCTGGACTTGATTTCTTCTGAGTCAAAGACTACAGCAAAGGAGTGTCTACATTGCTCCCATTTGGCCCCTTGGAAGAGAAAGGTGCCCACACAGCTTAGCACGATACCGCAAGCACTGCACCTTCTGCAACAATGGCAGGTGGATTATATTGGGCCCCTGTGTCTCTCACAGGGACATGGATATACTCTGACTGCTGTGGACACAGCCACAGGTGTTTGTTCCCTCTGCTGACCAAGTCCATACCATTAAGGCATTGCAATGGTTGACTGATGCATGTAGGTTGCTGCTAGGGATACCAAATTTCCCACCAGTGGTCTGTGGGTCAATCCCAAGTCCATTGATAATGGACTCCTGGCCACATACATTATTACAATGCCAGAAGGATTAAGGCCCCTTCACCACCTGAGGACCTTGCCCTGTGGGTCAAATATGCAGATGGACTGGCTGTGCTTTCAAGAGGCAATCCAATGACTGTCATCTGTTTGGTGGGACTGGTTATTGAGCAATTGAACCTTCTAGGTTAAGACCTGCTCCCACCCAGTGAACTTTGGAACCAAATAGCCAGTTTGGTTTTTAGGAGCCCTTTGTACCTCCCAATCACACCAGTGGCCTGTGGTCAGTAGGGCACATAGAACTGCCATTTGACAAACTGTCTTTGGCCCATTGTTGTACCTGGGCTCCTGGGAAATGGGTTCCCTGGTCAGACAGCTATCTCTAGCAGCATCCCATATGCAGACATCAACCATTGCAATGCTTTAATGGCATGGGCTTTGTCAGCAGAGGGAACAGGGTAGGCAAAGTCTAGACCTGTGGCTGTGTCTATAGCAGTCACAGCATGTCTATATGTCCCTGTGAGAGACACAGGGGCCCAATATAATCCACCTGCCATTGTTCCAGAGGGCAGAGTGCTTGTGTTTGTGCTCAGCTGTGTGGTCACCTTTCTCCTCCAGAGGGCTCTCAGGAGAAATACTAAGGCATGCCGTATAAGTACAGCTCTGGACTTCAACATGGCACTTGATTTGCTAACTGCAGGGCAAGGAGATACTTGCACCCTTTTTCATACAAAATGTTGCATTTATATCACTGATCACCAGATACAAGTATAAGAAGCTTTAAAGGAAATGGATGAAGGAGGTTTCCACCTTCCAAGCCTTGCAGCAGGACCCACTCACCTAATGATGGGAATCCTTGAGATCCAACTGGTGCTGGATGCCCATAAGCTACACTCTGGTAGCAATGTAGTTAGTGGTATTATGCTGCTTCCTTTATGATTGTTTTAGCCTTTGTGCACAGGGGTCCACCCTGTTAGCCACTCACAAGAATCAACAATGCCCCAACCTTTAAGAGGGTGAGATATGGGGAGCCTCTTTGGATTGCTTCAAAGTTCATGACACAAAAGGACATGACCCTGCTGTCTAGCACAGGAACACAACGGGGTACACTTATATAATAATGACTTAGCATAGACAACCATGCATGCATTACACAGTTATGACACTATACAAGAAAGTAAACCTTGATAATGGCCAATATATAGAGATGGACAATAAAAGCACTTGCTGTTGCAGTTGTTTCTGATGTCTGCTCTGTATGCTTTCTTTTCCTTTTGCATCTCACCCAAAAGAATATTCCTTAAGCCTACAAGCCCAGGCACATCATCTGCAAATAATGATAATTTGACTTCTTCCTTTCCTATCCTTATTCCTTTTATTTCTTTTTCATGTCTAATTGCTCTGGCTAATATTTCTAGAACTATATTAAATAGAAGTGTTGATAATTGACATCCTTGTCTTGTTCCTGATTTTAGAATGAAAGCTTTAAATTTTTGATCATTTAGTGTGATGTTGGCTGTTAGTTTGTCATACATGGTTTTTATCAATTGAGAAAAAGACTATTCCAATATTCTATAGGGCTTTTATTATGAATGAGTTTTGGACTTTGTCAAATGCTTTTTCTGCATCTATTGAAATAGTCATGAGCTTTTGGTCTTTGTTTCTGTGGATATGATGTATTACATTTATTGATTTGCATATGCTGAGCCATCCCTGCACCCCTGGAATGAATCCTACTTGGTCATAATGAATAATGTTCTTGATGATTTGCTGCATTCTGTTTGCCAGTGTCTTACTGAGGACTTTTGTGCCTTTTATGTCTACGTTCATTCAGAAGATCGGCTTGCAGTTCTTTTTTTTAATTTTTTTTTGTTGGATACTTCAAGGTAATACTTGCATTCCAGGAATGAATTTGAGAGTATTACTTCTCTTTCCACTTCATTAAAGAGTTTCAGCATTAGTGGCATTAGATCTCTAAATTTCTTGTAGAATTCAGTGATGAATCCACAGAACCTGGGCTTTGCTTCATTGGTAAGTTTTTCATACATTTTCAATTTCATTGACTGATATGTGATTATTTATATCTTCTTGATTCAGTTTTGGCAATCAATTCGTGTCTGGAAATGTCTCCATTTCTTTTGTGTTTTCAATCTTATTAGAGTACAGGTTCTCAAAGCAGATATTGATGATCTTCTGGATTTTCATAGGATTCATTGTGATTTCACCCTTTTCATTCCTAATTGCATGAATCTGTGTCTTTTCTTTCCTCTTTTTGATAAGGTTGGCTAAGGGTTTATCAATTTTATTTAATCTTTCAAAGAACCTACTCTTCAATTCATTGATTCTTTCTATTGTTTATTTTCTCAATTGCATTAATTTCTGCTCTTGTATAATTTGTAATTTCCTCCTTCATGCAAGCTTTGGATTTGATTTGTTCTTTTTCTAAAAATTTGAGGTTCAACATTAGGTTGTTTATTTGAGCTTGTTCTGTTTTTCTGATGTGAGAATTCACTGATATAAATTTCCCTCTCAGGACGGATTTCATTGTGTCCTGTAAGTTCCAGTATGTTGCATCAGCATTATTTAATTGCAGATATTGTTTAATCTCTTCTTTAATTTCATCTGGGTGTTTTTCAGGAGGGTGTTATTTAATTTCCAGGTGTTTATTTAACTTCCAGGTGTTTGTGTAATTTTTGTGGCTTCTTTTGCCATTGATTTCCAATTTCATTGCACTATGGTCAGATAATATGCATGGGATAATTT
>RJWT010023699.1:0-16722 GCA_004365215.1 Cuniculus paca | reverse complement strand
TTGGAGTTGGCATTTCTTATAGGTAGGAATAAGCTGGGCATGGTACACACACCTAATCCCAGCACTCAGGAGACTGAGGCTGGAGAATCTGCAGTTCAAGGCCAGCCTGGACTACACAGCAAGACTGTCTCCAAAACCAAACAAAAAACTCTTCACTGGAGGCAACTCCCCCACTCTGAGCCCTGAGTCACCCTGAGATATTTGGCATTGTGTGGAGTCACTTTTAGTTATCACAATTAGAGGGAATGTAGCTACTGATAGTAGAGGATATGTGTCAGAGATTTTTGCTAAATATCCATGTGTTCAGAGTTACTCAGCCCCAAATGCCACTGAGGGTTGAAAGTCCTGGATTAAACACACTTTGGGTGTGAACGAGATCGCTCGAAGGAAACTGAACACACCATGACCTAAGGCAATGGGATGAGGGGTCTCCCTGGGTCGCAAGGGCAGCTCTAGAACACATGGATAGAAGGGGAGGAGGGATCTGGAGTTTGGGCCACTTTGGCCAAGATGGTCCCCACAACTAGCAATCACAGGCCCTTCCCACAGGTATGAATCCCAGGCACTCGCTTCTCTGTAGCAGCTTTCCACCAGATCTACTCCCCTGAGACTGCGACGCTACCTGGCGGGAGGGTTCTTGTTCATGAACATTTCAATGGCACGTTCATCCTCAGGGTCCACAACCACCTCTGCATGGTGGCTCACCCCTGTCATTTTGGCGGCCTTCTCCAGGGTGGGCCACTCCTCATCCTCATCCTCTGATCCATCCCCTGGTGCTCCTGGCCCTAGAGAGGGGAGAGGAAGTAGATGAGCGTGTCTAAGGAGCGGGTGAGGGATTCAGAGTCAACAGAACTTCAACCAGTGCTGCAGGGCTGGTGTGCTCAGGACAGATAGGATGCGTGCAAAGACACAGATGGGGTGCATGCTATCTTCCCGACCCCAGGGCTTGCGATCTTGCTTAAAAGAACTGTGCAACACATGAAACAATGAGATAGCAATGTCGGTAAATAATGGTTAACACATCACCGTCCGTCTGGCAGCAAGTACTGCGCTATCTTGTACGTGTATGTTACTTCATTAACTCTGATAAACTAGGAGATGGTGTATTATACCCAGCTTTAAAGCGGGACCATGAAACATAGCGAAGTGATTTGCCCAGGGCAGGCAGTCTGGGTTTAACTGTGTTCTTCTCTGCTATGTCACACACTCGGCAGTGCCCAGAGGTGTCCTCTAGGACAGAGGTGGGCTGGGCATGCAGCTCAGCAGAGCACATGCTTAGCGTGTGTGAGGCCCTGGATTCGAGTCCCAGTACACCAAACAGAAGATGGAGAACATCAACAATGAGAGGCAGATGTGATAAAGGCTAAACAAGACAGGTTAGATGTTTCGCCTCCACATGCCAACCGCTTGTATCTGGGCTCAAAGGTGGATTTCCCGTCTTAGCTCCGGACCCTAATTCCAGGTGCCTCGTGGATAGCTGCTCCTGAATGAGCCCACCGGCACTTCCAGCTTCGCTTGTTATCAATGAAACTCATTCTCTTCCCCTCCTAGGTCCACTTGCCGCATCCTCTGGCTCATTCACCCAGTGCTCACCCTGGGAAGCAGTCCTACCTTGTCCTCTGTTCCTGCCTTCGACATCCAATCAACTATTACATCCGTCCTATTTGACTCTGCCGGGTAGAGTGTCTCAAAAATCCTGCGTGGCCTTGGCAAAGCCTGCATCAGCACCAACCGGAATAAGCTTCCAGAAACACCCATGCCATCTGAAAGGTCCATTCTGAAAACTCTCCAATAGCTTCCCACTACTGTGAGGTTGTCTTTACATCCTGGCAAGGCTCTGAGACTCGACCGCTACCCTCCTCCCCGCCACTCATTAATCCATCCCTTCTGCAAACACTGAGTGCCTGCTCTGTGTGAGGCACTGCCACGGACACTATACGGTAATATAAAAAATTCTGCCCTTAAAGAGTCTGCATTCTAATTAGCAGACAGACATAGTATCCTATTCTTGTTTTGGGTACCGGGGATCGAACTCACGACCTCAAGCTTGCCAGGCAGGTGCTTATGCCGCTGAGCTAAATCTCCAGCCCTTCTGTCAAAGTTTTATATGCAAGATCTCAGGTTTCAATGCTGCTCATCAGCGAAATGTTCAGTGCTCCACCAGCCTTACATAAAATTGCCAGAAAGGTTTTGGGAACTCTTCACAGAGCTACAGAAAAGTCAGTAAGGAGTAATGGATCCTTCAATAAAAACCAAACTTCCCTGCCAAAAAAGATGACTGAGAGACTGAGCAAAAAGCTCTGTTCCTGCCTCTGACAACACATATCCAGAGACACCAAAATTCTTTGCCTTCAATCCTCTAGATTTTGAGAATTTCACCCTGCCTGAGCAGCACCAGATAGCATAGCTGCCCTCATGGGGGTAGCCTCATGACGCTCCGGGAAAGAGGGCTTGAAAGGCTGCTGCAGCTGGGCCCCTGTCACCTATGAAGACGCATTCCCCATGGGAAGCTGATCTGCTGCAGTCTCCTTAAAGCATTCTATCCTGGAGGTTGAATTGCTACCTGCTTGTTGTGACACAGATATTTAAATTTCTTAGTGTTTTAATAGCTTGTGTTTGTAGAAATAAAGCATTTCTGTGTTAAAAAAAAAAAAAGGCATGGCCAAAGCAGGCCTCTCTGAGGTGAAGAATTGCGGAAGCAAACCTGCAGGTGTATGGGAACAGACTACCCCAGACAGAAGGACCAGCCAGTGTGAAGACCCTGACTTTCCAAGTTTAAGGAATAAGAAAGTCTATACAGATGGACTTAGAACAAGAGGTCACAAGAGAGGAAGGTCACAGGATACTGCAGATCTCCAGCTGCTGAGTGGACTGTAGAGGTCACAGTACACTAATTAGGAAGCTACTGGAATAATCCAGGTTTGGGGTCATGGTATCTTGACTAGGATGGTGTTCAAAGTGGTGAGAAGTAGTCTGCTGGTGGATAGATTTTGGAGGTAAACTCATCAGGATTTTCTCACAGATTAGATATGGAGTGAGAAAGAGGGGTTCCAGGCTTCTGCCTAGAGTAAATGCAAGGCTACCAGACTAACAGACAGGGGAAAGACAGGAGGAGGATTAGGTTTGTGGAGAAAGTCAGGATTTCTGTTTTGACTTGTTAAGTTTGGGATAAATAACAGACTTCAAACTGGAGGTGCCAAATAGGTACCTGAATATATGTGGTTTTCTTCAAGAGAAGAGGTCTGGAATATATAACAGCAAACAGACGCTATTTACACCATGAACCTTGATGACCACAACAGAGAAGAGAATGTAAGAAAACCTGGAGGACTGAATCCTGAGGTCATTTTCTTTTTGAGACGGGGTCTCACTTTTTAGTGCAGGGTGGTCTCAAATTCCAGGTGAGCCTCCTGCTTCAGCCTCCCCAGTGCTAGACCAGCCTCCTGTGGTAGTGAATGCCTGTAATCCCAGCACTCGGGAGGCTGAGGCAGGAGGATCGTTGCAAGTTCGAGACCAGCCTGGGCTACAAAGTGAGCTCAAGGCCAGCCTGAACTGCATAGCGAGACCCTGTCTCAAAAAGACACACACACACACACACACACACACACACACACACACACACACAGAGGCCAAGGGCAAAAGAAGAGTGGACAAAAGATACTGAGCGGCCAGGTGACAGTTTGACAGGTGTGTGATGTCTCAGAAAGCAAAGAGACACCGGAGCCAAGAGGGTCACTCGACCGAGTCCAACACTGGTTTTAGGACAAATAAGTTGAGGTTGGAGGATGTGATCAACACTCCCTCCCATAAAAACGCCGAATGTCTTTCAATTACTCTCTATTCCTTTTTGTCTCTGAAAAATACCGATTTTTCTGAATGGAGCAGTCCACTTGTCTTCTCCTGGGCTAAACTTCAGCTCCTAAACTCAGACACATGTCTATCTTGCTGATTTCTATACCAAAACCATCTAAAAGCACAGTGCGAAGAGCTATGCAGGCAGGTATTCAATAAACAGTAAACCAATGGACAAACGCTAGAACTTAAGGACGCCAACGCTCACTTCCAGTTGGCCTTATGGTGGGGTGCCTGAACCTTGGAGTGGGCGTGGAAGACTCCGGCCAGGGACCGGTTCCCATTTATTCGGTCACCTTTCCAAGCGATACCTGGGCTGGGCTCCTTTTAAGCCGCCACCTAAACCCAACCCACCGCCCCCTCGCTCGCCCCCGGCCCCGAGCTCACCCAGCTGCGTGGCGCGCTCCCGCGGCCTGGCGGGTCGGTCCCCACTCCCGTGCTCCGCCTCGAGCTCCTCTTGTTGCTGCCGGGCTTGCTGCAGAATCCGCCGGCTCAGCCGCGGCCCCACGTACTCTTCCTCTTCTTCGGTTCCGCGACCCCATCGCTTTTCCCGGGCCCCTGCCCGCACTGCATCCCCAGCCAGGATCTGCTCGGCCAGAGGGGCATGCTTTTCTTGATTCCCGGCCCCCCGGGCCGGCTTGAACTTGGGCATTTTCTTCCAAAAAGTTGCTGAGACTCTCACACGTGGGTACGCCGAAAAGCACTAAGTGCGCTTGCGCGGCGAACCCCTCGCGTCCAAGAGGTGACGCAGGGTTCACAGCGCCCCCAGCGTTCGGAGGTCGGAAACGTACTAGCACCGCCCCACGTCTCAAAGAGCTCGGGGTCCTAGAACGAGAAGCGGGTCTCCCAGATAAGTTCATTGCCTTTAAGGTTGTCTTCTCTACGTGGTGGAATTCCTAGCCGCGCTTGCCAAGCCTCATGAAGCTAAGCTTAGGTGCTCAGCCCGATCGCAATTTCCAGAGCTGCAAACTGGAGGGCGAGGCCTGGGCGATGGCGTCGCTGGATACGTCACCGAGGGAGACACGCCCCGTTTCTTGTGCGCGCGCACCCGGGCGCTCTGTTTTGACGTATTTCCGGAGCTCCTACGCGTTCGCGTTCTACCTTGGTGGGGGGCTTCAGTGCTTGTGGACGCTAGAGCTCTGCGTTCCACTGTGTGATAGTGCCAGCCTTCGAGCCCAGCGCCATGGGAGTGACTTGGTAGGGCTTCAGGGGCTTTTGTAGGGCGGGGCTTGAAGTTGTTGAGGGTCTCTGGAGGCTGGAGTAAGCCCGGGAGATTTGGGACGCAGGTCGGCTGTCCTGCAGCCGCTGAGCAAGGTGTTCTCGCGTTGCGTGGATGGGGGCTCTCCGGTTCTTTCCTGGAAGATGTGCCCCTTCTTTTTAGAAGGCGCCAGAGTAGGAGTTTTATCCCAGGATCTAATCATTGCTCAGTATCTCTTTTCCTTTTTTGGTACACCTTCCTGCCCGTGAGACCCTAAAGTACTGTCAAGAGTGGGACTTGAGAATACAGTATCTCCTGACCAGGAGCTATCTGCAGACAGGGCCAGAGGGAGTGAGGGAAGAGGAACGAGATGTATACATGAACTGTGTTATACGCATGCACCTCCGTGCCCGGCTTTTCCTAAACATTTCTTTAACAAGGAAGCACATCTCTGACGGACAGTATAATGGCGTTGTTAAGTGCATGGACAGGAAGTCTGGTTGCCTGGCTTTGTGAGTCTGGGTTACACCAGACATTAACTTTGTGCCCTTATGCAAGTTTGTAAAGCTTTTTTGTATTTCAGTTTTCCCTTTTATAGTAAGTTTATAAATAAACAGCACCTTTGGTGGGGCTGTTGTAAAAATTCAGTTAATTCATCTAAAGGCCTTAGAACACTGCTTTTTACATATTTGACGTTTGGTGGTTGTTACCTACCACTCTAAGGGGAAGCCATACAATGGGAAGGAAACCTTGGTAACTTTCTGTTCTGTTATTTTGATTAAATTCTTCTTCTTCTTTTTTTTTTTTTTTGGTGCTGGAGATCGAACTCACGACCTCGTGCTTACCAGGCAAGCACTTGAACCACTGAGCTAAATCCCCAGCCCTAAGTTCTTGTAAATACTGTTGTTTCTCTCTCCCCAAGATTGTAAATCTGAGCCTCCTTTCTCTTTGTTCCTAGGGCATGAAATGGAACTTTCTGTGATGGAAATGTTGCATATCAACACTGCCCAGTACATTATCTGCCAGCCACCTGTGGCTTGTGGCTACTGTACTGGACAGCTCAAGTTCTGAGGGTTAGTGAAAACATGCTAACCCCAAACTGCAATTTCTCCTTAATACAGACAGAACTGAACGAATTGCAAAGGAATCCCCCCACTTTGGTGTTATTGGGGATTGAACCCAGGGCTTTTGCACAGAGCTACATTCCCAGCCTTTTCAAAGTTCTTTTAAAATTTTTGAACAGAGTTGCCAAGTTGTCTGGCTAGGCTTAAATTTGTGACCCTTCTGCCTCAGCTCCCCATGTTCCAGGCATGAGCCACCACACCTGGCTTCCTTTTCTTATTATGTGACGCTTTGTTATTGAGTGCTCAGTCTGTGTACCGCCTGGAATCTTCACTTAAATGTCATCATAGATCCCATGCCTGGGAGGTGCTGGTGTGATAGGGAGTTCATTGCCTTGGTGAGTCCTAATATCTGCTTTGGTTCTCAAAGGAACTCCCAAGGATGAGGTCTCTACTTCCTTGTCCTTAAGGAGCAGAGTCAAGGTACATGTCCCTGCTGAGCCATCATTCAGGGCACAAGTAAGTGGCTCAGCCAGTGCACGTGTCTCTGGACACCCACGACTTGGTGCTCTCCTTTCCAGTGTGTCCCAGATGCCTGTGGCTGAGGGCAAGAGTGTCCAGCAGACAGTGGAGCTCCTCACCCGGAAACTGGAGATGCTGGGGGCAGAGAAGCAGGGAACATTTTGTGTGGACTGTGAGACTTACCACACAGCCGCCTCCACTCTGGGCAGCCAAGGTCAGTGAGGTGGGCCTGTGGGGTGGCTGTGGGAATGGTCTTCATGGACATTCATGACCATTGACTTCTGTTCTTTCTGCTAAGGGTGGTGTTTTGAACATGTGGCTGAATGGATCCGGGTTTTGTTTTGTTTCTTCTGCTTTGTTTTAAGACAGTCTCACTATGTAGCCCAAGCTGGCCTTGAACTCACTGAAATCCTCCTGTCTCAGCTTCCAGGGTGCTGGGTTTACAGGCTTGCACCACCATGCTTGGCTGGCTGACTGGCCAGATTTCTGAATTCATTACTTCCTAGTCCTTTATCTCTTAGACTGGGCCTATTGTGGTCTTTTTGCAGCTGGAACTTTTTTTTTGAAGCTTTATTGAGGCATAATTAAGGTGTAAACAGTCGTACACATTTATGCGTACATCTTGATGAATTGGTGCTCTCCTTTCCCATCATATGGCTCTTCACATCATATGACAGAGGGACAGATCTATGATGCCATCACCAGAACCCATATAATAAACCCATCATAATCAAAAGAGTTCTGCAGATTTTCTTTTGTACAGTTTGAATTCCTAAAGCAGAGTTTTTGCCGAAATTGTTGGTGTACACCTATAATCCCAGCACTTGGGAGGCTGAGGCAGGAGGATCATTGCAAGTTTGAAACCAACATAGGCTGCAAAGTGAGCTCAAGGCCAGCCTGAACTACATAGTGAGAGCCTGTCTCAAAAACAAAACAAAACAAAAATGAACAAACAAAAAAACTGTTTTTTGAAGAATTGCTGGAAAAATGCATCAAAAACACCTAGGTTATTTCCTTAAGGTGCATATTTCTGCCCCTGCTTACCAGTTTACTCTAGATCTCATAATCTACATTTTAAGCTCCCCAGATAATCCTTATATGTTCTGAAGTTTGAAGATTTGGTTTAGGCCCCCCATCTTGGGGGGGTGTCTTTTTGAGAGAGGGTCTCTCAGCCTCCCAAGTTCTGGGATTACAGGTGTGCGATGTTTTTGGGTTTGTTTGTTTGTTTGTGCTGGGGATCAAACTCATGACCTCGTACTTGCCAGGCAGGCGCTTATGCTACTGAGCTAAATCCCTGGCCAATGTTTTTGTTTTTAGAGACAACGTCTTGCTATATAGGCCAGGCTGGGTTGAACTCACGAATTTACTTTGGCTGGCCTCAGACTTGCAGCAGTCATCCTGTCTCAGCCTCTCAAGTGCTGAGATTACAGGTGTACACCCCCACACTCCTCTTGGACCCAAGAGTCTTTGTGATTCTTTGAGCTTTAGAGTCTGCAGATCTGTGTAAAGTCTTCCTGTTTCTCACATCTGGACAGTGTTCTGGGCTACCTCATTAAATGCATGATCTTGACAGATGAGTCAAGTTTTGGGTTTTCAGGCTAGAGTGATGAGAGGGGTGTAGTTGGTGGCTGTGATGACAAAAAGGGAAAGAGAATCTTTGCATATGAGTTAGGGAACCTGGTTCTCTTACCCTTGGCTCTACAGTAACATGGCCTAGGACAGTTTCGTAAGACAGAGCCTTTGTTTATGGAGGCAGATGCCTGGGGGCTGGACCCCTGCATGCTAAGTACAGCGATAGGCAGGTCCCAACACCTATTTGTGGCTGTTTCTCTTAGATCCACTCCCTGCACTTGCCCTGCAGACAGCATTTTTAGGCCCTTCTCGTTCCCTTTAGTCAGTGGGAGGCATGGGGGAAGACTGGTGCACGGGAGGAGGGGGAGCCACTGTATTCCTGTCTCTGCTTTGGGCAGTGCCACTGGCCACACTGCGTCTCCTTGGTTCTGGCTCCTGCTCAGTAGCCGTCATTCCTGGCTCATCTTTTCTTTCTCCTTCCAGCCCTAAGGGTGGAGCGACTTCCTGTGTGGCTAATCTTTGTGTTACTTCATCATCCTGTTGGGCTTTTCTATGCTTTCAGCCCTGTTCTTGTTCTCTAAATAATTGTTTCTACAGAAACTCTGTGGCATAGGCTCTGCATATTTTTTTTGTTTGTTTTGTTTGTTTTGTTTTTGAGACAGGGTCTTGTCTGGTAGTCCAGGCTGGCCTCAAACTCACAGCAATCCTGCCTCAGCCTCCCGAGTACAGGGGCTATAGGCATGTGCCACCATGCCTGGCTGTTGCAATTTTTTAAAAAAATGTAAAATGCCTTTTTCATTGAAAATCACCTTAGTTTCTTTTAAAATAGTTCTGAGACTGTAACACCACACAGCATGGATTAAGCACATGGTTACAGCAGGTGGACCTGAGGATGGAATGACAGCAGTTTGAGGGACCTTTTCTTAGGGTTGTTTTGAACTGGTTCTGGAGAAGGGGAAGGGTATGCTTTGGAGGGTGACGGCAGGAGAGATTCACAGCAGGCTGTCTGCAGGGCCTGCTGTGTGTCAGGAGGTGGCAGCAGAGCCGAGGTCTGCAGTCTAGGGAAGTCCCACAGCCCCTGCTGGGCCCCACGCCTGCTGTCCTCTCCCGTTTCCCTTGCCACGTTCTTCTTCCTGCCCAGAGTGTCATCCTTCCTGCTCCCTGTGGCAGAATCCTTCCCTCTCTTCATACCCCCTTCACGGCCTCTCTCCCTGCTAGCTCTTGCCCACTTCAGTCTCTTCCTAGCCTGCGGACTTCCTTGCCTTTCAGAAGACTCCTGTCTTTCCCAGCTGATGACTTGTTTCATTTTGTGCTCTTTTGGTCTTCTTTCAGAACGCTTTTCATCTCTGTCCCTCGTGGGATTGTCCTCTTCTTAAGTCTAGGGGCCAAGTTCTCTCCTGGGAAGTCATTGAGGCCTAGCACAGTATGGGGAGGTTTAATAACCTGTGGAATACTTGGGGTTGTGACAGTCTGTCCATTACCTCTTACAGTGTATTAGAGGAATCTTGGCTTCTCATAGACATAGCTTTTATTCCTTCTTGCAAAAAACCTACAGAAAGGAATGAATGAATGAATGAATGCATGAATGAATGAATGAATGAAAAACTCTTCTCAGAAACTGAAAGGGCTGAGCAGCAACTTGGAACTGGGTCTTCTGAGCCCAGATCCTGAGTTCTCTTTGCTATACAGTGCTGGTTGCTTCCCAGATCGGCCGGACTTCTTAAATACTCCAGCGGTTCCCCCCTTGCCTTCAAATGAGACCTCAACTTCCAGAGGCCTAGCATGCAAGACTTACCACAGGTTGGCACTGGCCTACCTTGCAGCCTCGTGCTCACATTCTCCACTTTTCCTCACTGCTGTGTCAGGACTTTCTCCTAGATATCTAAGGGGAAGAGGCCAAGGTAGGAAAGGGTTGAAGTGACGGCTGCCTCACTGACCTGCCCGAACGCCGTTATTTTACTTATTAGCTCATCTCTGATAATACACTAAAATGTATGCTCATGATCATCAGAATTAAGCATCCATCTCCAAACTCCCCACACAGTTTAACAGTGAAGCAGTCATCAACCCTCTCAGAATTCCAGGTATGCCCCCAACCCTGCTAGTCCCTACTACCCCTCTGGAAAAGTTGCCAGATCCCTCCCTCTTAGACTGCCAAGGTGACAGAGTTTGCCATCTGGCCATCTTCTCTACCTGTGACTGTTGGGGGTGCCCTGGCGACAGTCCTGTGAAGTGTAGGGCTCTGTCCCTGCAGGTCAGGCTGGGAAGCTGATGTACGTGATGCACAACTCTGAGTACCCACTGAGCTGCTTCGCCCTCTTTGAGAATGGCCCATGCCTCACGGCTGACACCAACTTCGATGTGCTCATGGTGAAGCTCAAGGGCTTCTTCCAGAGTGCCAAGGCCAGCAAGATCGAGACCCGGGGCACCCGCTACCAGTACTGTGACTTCCTGGTGAAGGTGGGGACAGTCACGATGGGGCCCAGTGCGCGGGGCATCTCCGTGGAGGTAAGACCTTGGGGAGCCAGGGCAGGATGCACAGGGGCAGCTCAGCAGAGGACTCTGAAGATCTGGGGCTAACCAGAGGGTGTGGTGGCCCAGGCCTGTAATTCCTACACTGAGAGAGGCTGAGGCAGGAAGCTCCAAAGGCAGTTTAGTGAGATCCTGAGTCAAAAGAAAGGTGGGGGCTGACAATGTAGCTCAGTGGTAGAGCACCCCTGGTTCAATTCCCAGTACCACAGAAAGACCCAAAAATGTTCCCCAGTCCTGCTTAGCTCAGACTGGCCTGGCTGGATGCATACCTGTCCCTTTCTCCTGAGCACTGTGCTATCTTTCCAGGATCTTTTATGCTTTCTTTAATCCATTTCATCTCTCACCCAGGATGGGAAGGGAAAGTAGCTATACCAGGTGGAATGTGTAGGAAGCCTGGGTCGATGGAGAAGGGTTGGGTTGTCCGGGAGGGAGGAGAGTTAGGTGTGGAGGACTGGCCACCCCTTCCGAGGAGGACTCAAGGTACACTTTCTGTGGCATTGTCCACATGCCCTCCGTCGCTTGCTTGGGCTGTGAAGCAGAAACATGCCTTGCCTCTCGGTGTACCGTCTGCTTTCTCGTGTGTGAGAGGCAAAGAGGGAGAGTGGCAGTAGCTGATTTTGGGGTCAGTGAAGTCCACACCCTGCTCCATACCCAGCACTATATGAGCGTTACAGAAGTAATCTTACAGGGCCTGTCTTTTGAAAAATCATTTAACATAAGATTAGGACTGAAACCCAAGAACGATTTTTTTCCAGTATTGAGGATTGAACCCAGGGCCTTCACACTGAGCTACATCCCCTGTCCTTTTAACTGTTTAGTTTGAGACAGTCTCACTAATTCACTTAATTGCCCTAGCGGTCCTGCTTCTGCCTCCCTGTGTGCTGGGATGACAAGTGTGCACCACGACACCTAATGCCACACAGTTTTTGAAGTTAGTCTAAGAAACACCATAAAAGAGGCACAGTGGTTCTGGGAATTCAGGCGGTGAGAGCCCTGCTGACTGGTTGGAAGGCTTCTGTGTTAAGCAGGGGCTTAAGGTGAGTGGAGAGAGCCAGAAGGAGCCTGGGGGAATTTCTGCTCAGGAATTTCAGGACCGAGGTTTCCCAGGCCATGTCAGTTGTGTGCCTGGATTACTAAGCCCCTGGGATTCTCCATCATCCTCCACGTTTCTTCCTGGGTGGTAATACACACCCCATGGTTTCTTCCTTATGTTTCCTCGTGGCTGCCCTCCTGTGAAAAATTAGAGGGAATGTGAAAACCTAAGTGTGTGTCCTTCGGCCTTTGCCACATGGGCTGGGACACTCGTTCTTAGGGTCAGAGCCAAGCCTGGGTGGCCCTCAAGTGTCCAGCATGGCCTTAGAGACACATAGGAGTCCTACCCCACGTTTATTTTCCTTTCTTTCTTCCTTCATCCTTTCCTTCCTCCACTTCTCCTTCCCTTCTTTTCTTTCCCTCCCCCCTCTTCCTTCTCTCTTCCTTGCTTTTCTTTCCTTTTCTGTTCCCTCAGAATGTCTGTGAGCTCTCCTCAGATGTCACCCAGGATGGCTTAGTCCTGGGATCTGCCTCCAGGGCTGTGGCTAGGTCCAGCTGCAGGAGGACAATGTCAGACACCAGTGGGAAGGCTACAGGGTGGGTCAGTTGAGTATTTTCCCTGGACCAACACTGTGTTAGAAGGGGTATCTTTCCTTTTTTTTTTTTTGTTTGTTTGTTTGTTTGTAGCACCAGGGATTGAACTCACGACCTTGCCCTTGCCAGGCAGGTGCTTAGGCAACTGAGCCATATCCCTGGCCCTTGTCTTTCTGAGACAGGGTCTCGCTATGCCCTTCAGGCTGGCCTTGAGCCCACTTTGTAGCCCAGGCTGGTCTCGAACTCTCGACGATCCTCATGTCTCAGCCTCCCGAGTGCTGGGATTACAGGCGTGCGCCACCCCACCTGGCTACCTTTTCTTTTTTCACTTTAGTGTTTGGTTTTGTTTTTTTTTTTTGCAGCACAAGGGATTGAACTCACAACCTGGCACTTGCCAGGTAGGTGCTTAGGCCACTGAGCTAGATCCCCAGGTTTTTTTTCTTTTTTGATACAGCAGTGGAACTCAGGGCCTCATGCTTGCTGGGAGGCATTGCGCCACTGAGCTACATCCCCAGCCCTTTTGTGTTTTTTCTGAGTCAGAGATTTCCTGTGTCCTTCAGGCTGGCCTTGAATTCACTATATATCCTCCTGCCTCAGCCTCTCAAGTGCAGGGATGATAGGCTTCACTACCACACCTGCTTCTGGGAGGCATGTCTTTGGCTCAGGACTGAAGGAGGAGGCAAGAAATATAGGAGAAGCAGCCCTCATCCTTGCCCTCACTCACCTTCCCTCTGTCTCCTTGGTCCCAGGTGGAGTATGGCCCCTGTGTGGTGGCCAGTGACTGCTGGAGCCTGCTGCTGGAGTTCCTGCAGAGCTTTCTAGGCAGCCACACGCCAGGGGCTCCTGCCGTGTTTGGGAACAGACATGATGCCGTCTATGGCCCAGCAGACACCATGGTTCAGTACATGGAACTCTTCAACAAGATTCGCAAGCAGCAGCAGGTGCCGGTGGCTGGGATTCGGTAGCGACTGGCAGTGCCAGCTGAGCTACACCAGAGCCCTGCAGAGGAGGAGCCGAGGCCGTACCTCAGAGCCCCAGGACCAGAGAGACATGGGAGCTCCTCTCCCTCTGTGCCCCAGCCTTGGCTGTGTTTGGGGCTCTGCACTCCCTCCCCTCCCCGCTTTGGCCCTGCCCCTGAGCCGCCAGCAGCTGCTGTACCGGATTTGGCCTGTTCTCAAGAACAGTAATTAGGAAGCATGGAGAAACTTGAATCTTTGCTGCTTTAGGGGAAAGGTAGGACAGGGCGTCCCTGCCCCAGCTTTGAGGGTTTGGCCTGGGCCCAGGGGCTGTGCTGTGCTGAGCACCCCCTGGAGGTAGAAGGGGCCCAGCTGATAGGATGGGCCTGGTTTTGTGACCTGTTGGCTGCAGTGATTTGGGAGAACTGCCTTTTTTGTTTTGTACCGGAGATCGAACTCAAGACCTTGCACTTTCCAGGCAGGTGCTTATGTTGCTGAGCTATATCCCCAGTGGGGAACTGACTTTCCAGAGGTGTGGCCTAAGTCCTTTGAGCTCTCCTGATACTTTTCTCTTTGGTTGTGAATTATGTGAACCCACAGGCAATTGTAACAATTAAAAGAACATGGTTTGTCATTAGATAGACGTTTAGCTTCTCCTTTTTTTTTTTTTTGTCTTTTTGAGACAGTCTCCCTAGATAGTTCAGGCTGGCCTTGAGCTCACTTTGCAGCCCAGGCTGGTCTCGGGCTTGCAACGATCCTCCTGCCTTGGCCTCCCAAGTCCTGGGATTACAGGCGTGTGCCAACGTGCCTGGCTTAGCTTCTCTTGTTGACAGTTCAGAGGTCAGCAAGAGGCCAAGGTAGATTTAATTCTGCAAGGTCATCAGGTGCTGTGTTTTCTTACTCTTATTCAATCTCCCCTAGGACATGTCCCTACGCAGGAGGCCAGAGTAGACGTATAAGCTCCATGTCTGCATTCCACTGGGGAAACAGAAAAGCTCGCTCCCACTCCCTCTCCCGTTCCCTCTTCCTCTCCCCTCCCTTCCCTTCCCTCTTTTTCTCTTCTCTTCTGCTAGAGATTGAAGCCAGGACCTTTGTAAATTTTTTTTATTTTGAGACAGGGTCCAGGCTGGGCTCGAGATTATGATCCTCTTTCTTCAGCCTCCCAGAGTGCTGGATTTCAGGTGTACCTGGCTAGCATTTCTTTTCCAAAGGCTATGTGACTGAGAGTGCTCAAATCGTTGGTGGCCACACTATGGCAAAAGGTCTGGGCAGCCATGTGCCCGTTTAAACTTGAGGGGTGCTGTGACAAGACGAAGGACAAGCAGGGTCTGGTGCCGCAGGCTTGTAATCCCAGCACTGGGGAGGCTGAGGCAGGAGGATGGCTGCAAGTTTGAGGCCAGCTTAAAGTGCATAGTGAGACCTTGTCTCAACAACAACAAAAAAGATGAGACTCTGGGAGCTGAGGCCCAGTGAGTGACCTCTGCTCCATGGAACTCAACAGACACACCCAGGAATGCATTGGCAGCAATTTTGCAGTTTTGTGTATTAGCTGGGCTGGGATAAGGACTGAGTCTAGAGCCACTGTGAGCTTAGTGGGATTAGTCACAGTGGGGAGTTGGTTCTGCACCCCACGCCTAAGCTCTCTGCAGCCCTCACAGCTTGGGAGAGTGGCCGAGCTTGATCGCTGCACCAGGATTTGTGGTTTGCTGGGTTTTCCTCCAGGTGTCACTGGAGTCTCCAAGCAACTCCTTTGGCTTCCGATGCTTGTCTCCCCCTCCTGCTACGGAAATGTCGAGCCAGGCTGACCTTTGGGATATACACAGGCGGTCTTGGCAAAGCTGTTTCCATGGGTAGGGGGATTGTTTGTTTGTCTTAAACTGTACTGGAGATTAAGCCTCAGCCCTTTTATGTTTTTAGACAGCACCTTGCTAAGTTGCCCAGGCTAGGTTTGAATTTTGCCATCCTCCTGCTTCAGCTTCCCAGGCAGCTGGAATTACAGTCACGCACTGCCACGCCCAGTGGCAAATTGTTAATGTACATAGTAGAGTCATCATCAAGGATACTGTCCCTCCGTGCAGGCATCTGGAGAGATTGTTTTCAGGGCACATACCAGTGACACGAGTCAGGTACTGGTCAAGTTTCCCATCTTGCCTCGGCAGGAAGCTCAATTCGCCTTCCTCATTGCAGGATCTGTTATCTGCATTTTTTGACCTTTCTTCCCTGTTTTTGTTATTTATTTTGTCTCTGCTCTTTAAATCTTGGGGTATGTTTTAGGCAACATTTGTACACAACAAAATACACCAGTATTGTCCAGATCTATTTGTTCTTTACAGTAGGCAGCCTCAAGACTTTTATAGAGCAACACACTGTGTAGGCGGTATTTTGTTAGTAATATGTTCCTACAAAGTGAATGTGGGAAATAAGACACTTGACCTACTGTAAGAAGGGGTTTGGTTCCTTGACACTGAAAAATAGGCACAGAATAAAATCTTTCATGTTTTGCTTTTTTAGGCGTAGTCTTTATTTATGTATATCCAGCATTTTTGACTTTCGTTTGCTTGTGTTTAAGCACCTATTTGTTTTTCGTTTTATGTTGTTTTTGAGACAGGCTCTTGCTATGCAGTTCAGGCTGGCGTTGAACTCACTATGTAGCCTAGGCTGGCCTTGAACTCGCTGTGGTCTTAACTGCCTCAGCCTCCCAAGCACTAGGTTTACAGGTGTGCTGTGCTCTTGAGCACATACTTGACCAGCTTTGAATCCAGTGAGTGACATGAAGTTCAAATTAACATGTGGGTACTTTTGTCTATCTTTGTCTTTTGTGTCAATGAAAGGAAATATACTAAAGACACAGTGATGTGTTCCATTTTCCAGATTGAAGTGAGTATGGTTCTACCTGTGGCTGCCAGGCAAAGTCATGACTGATGGGAAGCGCCAGATGCCACCTGTTGTGGGAAAGTCTGAAAGGGGCTTTCATGAGTAGTTTAGGGAACAGTTGTCAGTGTGTCGTTTCTGAAAGTTTAACTTGGATGGAAATTGGGTGCTATTTGTATACATTTAAGGAGGAAAAGGGACAGTTATGCCCGTTTTATAAATAAAAAATCTTAAACTCAGTAAATGGAAATGCCGTATTTTTTGCTTCAATTCTGGTGTCTCTCCTTTTATACTGCCTTCCCACTCCTCCGTCCTCTACTTGGAGGTGCTTCAGCCTCTCCCCATCTGCAGCCCCCAAGAGAGGGGGACTGGAAACTCTCCTGCCCATGTCGAGTTAGTGGGGACATTTGCCAGCCTTGACTGTAGGTGCCAAGCAGGCAGCTTTGAGCTCCTCTGCTTCTCCCGCCCTTGACAGGGAGAGGCTGCGCCTCCCGATGTCCTCAAAGTGAGCGAGGGTGGAGTCAGAGCCAGT